>JAXIVD010000950.1:102500-105000 GCA_036785275.1 Cancer borealis | reverse complement strand
TTTGAAAAGAATCCTATCACTCGTGGTTCTTTCCCATCATATTGCATCAGCACTGCTCCTACATGAGTAGCACTAGCATCGGTTTCTAATATAAACTCCCGATTCATTACTGCTTTAGAAAGAATTGGGGCATGGGTGAGTTTACATTTTAAAGTCTCAAAAGCATTCTGACATTCACTGGTCCAATCAAATATTTGGCCTTTTTTAGTAAGGTTGGTAAGCGGGGCCAGAATCTTTGAGAATTTTTCTATGTGGCGGCGATAAAATGAGCACATCCCGATGAAACGCCGCGTTTCCTTGATAGTAGCGGGTGGCTTCATTTGGGTTACTGCGTCTACGTTACGTGGGTCAGGACGATACCCTTCCTTTGACACTATATGTCCTAAGAATTTTACTTGTCTTTGACCAATATTACACTTGGAGAGGTTAAGTTTTATACCTACAGACTTTAGGTGTTTAAATAACTTTTCCAGCCTCTCAATTAAAGTAACGTAGTCTGCCGCATATACAATAAGATCATCAAGATAACTTTTAACCCAATTTTCTTTAAGTAGGGGGGCTAGAGCTTGGTTCATTTGTCTAGCGAATAAAGCGGGGCTGCAGCTCAAACCGAAGGGCAATCTTTTAAATCTATAGAGTGAGATTCCATCACTAAAAGTAGTTAGGTCCCTGCTGGATTGATCGAGGGCGATTTGATAATATGCATCCTTCATATCCAAAGTGGCATAGTAGTCACTTCCTGATACATTCTCTACTAACTCTTCTAACTTAGGAAGAGGATGAATATCCATAGCTAGTTGTTTATTTACTTTTCTATAATCTAAACAGAGTCTTTTGTCTCCCCCTGGCTTATTAACTAAAACTATTGGGGACAGCCAAGCCGCAGTTGAACTTTCGATAATACCTTTCCCTTCTAACTCCTGTAATATTGACTGAATCGCCTCCTTTGCTTTCTCGGGATAACGGTATAGAGGCGTACGGCAAGGTCTTGGATCGTCTACCTGTATATGAGCTGGTTCTGCTTGAATTAAACCTAATTCGCCTGGATGTACTATAAAAAGTTCTTGATGTTGTTGGATGATGTGAAATAATTGTTCTTTCTGTTCTGGATTTAAATGTGACCAATCACGAGATTCTAGGATGGACTGCAGTTTTTCCCAGCGTGTTTGGTAATTACTAACACAATCATTCTCAGGTCCGAGAGCCTCACTAATACGGGAGATAGTAACGGGGGTTTCTTCTGTTTCTAATTGTTCATCTTGTACTCGTTCATAGGTGACTAACAATGTTCCGGGGTGCAAGTTTAACCCTACCTTGGTGTTATTAATGACGGGGATAAACAAAGTTTGATCTTTAGTGACAGTCATAACCATTGGTATTCCATTCTGGACGTACTGATGTCTGGCTTCAACCATTACTACTGTGTTAGGTTGTTCATCGACTTTAATTTCCACCATGGTCGTTAAGTAACAGTCCAGGTGTTTACGAGTAGTTAATCTGCCATATTTGGGGCGGTTATTGGGGTGGTTATTAGGGGCGGGTCGTGTTTCTCTTACCACCCTTTGAACTTTACCATATTCATTTGTTGTTAACACTAAAGGATAAATCAAGTTATTCCAATAAACTTTTCTTGCTTGGTAATCTAACGTAAATGTAGCTTGACTGATGGCATTCATACCGAGCAAGGCTGATGGACGCAGATAATTATCAGGAATTACCGCTACTTTAATGGTAATTGGGTGATTACTGATACTAGAAATGGTAACACTAGCTTGACCCAAAACTCGTAATTTACGACCAGTAATTCCTTGCAATGGGGGAATTCTTGAACTACGTTTTATTTCCAGCCCTAATTCTTCCGCTGCGCTAAGCTTAAGTAGAGATACATCACTACCTGTATCTAACATTACTTCGAGCACATGGTGGTTAACGTCCAGGTTAATGACCGGTGATTGTCACGATATTCTCCCTCGAGTCATATTAATTCTCCCGGGACAACCTGGTTGTCCTTTTCGACAATTCATACGCAGGCAATCATAGCAGGAGCCTGGGCGAGGTTGTTTACGACATTCTGCTATAGAATGACTATTAGCTCGACAATAAGGACAATATTTTTCTCTCCTATCCCATTGTCTAAGTCTCCTCTCGACTCTTTCTAAATTGCCCCTCCCTGTTGGTGTTCTCGGAGGGTTACGTGCTATGGCACCTTGGGATGGTAAAGCTGGTTCAATTGTTCGCACGTTATCCCGTTGTTGTGCTAGCACCACTATTCTCTCATTATCCAATTTGCTCAGAAACTTTTTAAGGGTTACATTCTGGTCCAAGTACAATTCTAGCCTATCTCTACTTTCTTTAGGCATGCCCTTCAGTAGTTTGTTTTTAATGAGCTGTTCAGTGTTAGGCACCTCTCCCGACTTTGTCTGTACTTCTAACAACGCAAGTTTACATTTTAGGTTGGTTACAAATTCTATTGGGTCTTCGTCATACGTATATTTTAAAT
>JAXIVD010000950.1:82500-97500 GCA_036785275.1 Cancer borealis | reverse complement strand
AGCGCTCAGAGAAGTGTTCCAGTTCCTTGATGACCCGTAAGTGACACAATGTTAGACGCAACAGTTATGATATTTATATATGTAATTTCTTGTCTCGGAAGTGCTTTGTAGGATGGAAGATGATAAAAAAGCCATTTGATATTATAATGAAAATGTTGTGATTACTTTCCTGTGTGAACTTTGTATGTGGTTGAATTTCAAAACTATAATTCCAGAGATGTGACAAAGTTTGGTCGTCAGTCCTGGCTGTTCCTCTCCATTGTGTGTACGGAGCTGCTCATTGTGATCAAGTTTGGTTGGGACACTGTAACCATACCATTTCCAAGGTGAGAAGTTGTAAGATCAACCATAAGTTTTTACCAGTGCACATATAAACCACATATAAATCCAATATGATATGATGCATTTTTTCCAAAGAAAAATACACTAAAAATCACACTGTTTGAAGATTAAATTATAGAAAATAGTTTTCACTTCCTGCTCTCTTGGATGGCATCCTGAATGGGTAAATATGCAACTATATACAATGGAACCTCTAATTCCGAATTTAATCCGTTCTGGTAGCTGTTCAAATTGGAAAAAATTAAGAATTGGAAACTATTTTCCTCATAAGAGATAATGAAAAGTAAATTAATGCGTTCCTGAACCCCAAAAACCCATCAAGACAATTTTAACTGCAAATACACATGATTCAAGTTAAAATAAGAGGATTAAATCTCCTAAATAATAAATAGTAATAAAAAACAAACAAAGAAATAAATGCATTAACATGAAAATAACTGCATTTTCCTTAATGAAGAGTTGTGATGGTGCATGTGGAAGCTGGAGAGGAGGAAGGAGGGAGGGGGTTTTATTGGTTGGAAGGTGAAGCATCCTCCAAGTCAACATCAAATAACTGTGCTTCTGGCGTTTGCTCTATTTTTTTCATAACACCACTTGTAGAGGATTGGGGCTCATTAGGCTTGCTTTATTTAGATAATCATCTCTCCAAAGTTGCTTGGTATTAGCGACTTTTCATAATTTTTCTGCAGTGGTCAGTCACATTGTCACTAAACAAGTTCATGCTCCTGTTAACCACTGCTTTATCAAGGTGACACTTTTCAACAATGGCCTGTGTTCTACACCAATAGAAGCACAGTTCTTTAATTTCAGCACTGGAAATGTTACCACTAGCTCCCTCTTCCTCTGCTGAAGAAATTTCCACTGTCACTTCTTGCTGCATCTCGTGGAGATGGTGAAGTTGCTCTGTGGTGAGTTCCTTGTTGTGATCCTCCACTAACTCCTTCACATTCTCTTCATTCACCTCCAAGCCCATGGAATGACTTAAGGCTACAATAGCAGGCACAATAGGTTCTTCAAAACCTTCAAAATCTCTCCCTGCAACACAGTCAGGCCAGAGTTTCTTCCAGGCGGAGTTCATTGTCTTCAGAGACACTTCCATCCATGCTTTGTCAATGATTCTTAGGCAATGAAGGATATTATAATGCTTCTTCCAAAAGTCTCTGAGAGTCAGTTGAGTCTCGTTTGTCACCTCAAAGCATCTCTGGAACAGGGTCTTGGTGTATAACTTCTTGAAATTGGAGATGACTTGCTGCTCCATGGACTGGATGAGAAGAGTGGTATTGGCGGGCAAAAACTTCACCTTAATGAAGCTGTATTCTTCTTCCAAGTCTGGAGGATGAGGAAGAGCATTGTCTATCACAAGGAGAACTTTCAGGGGTAGATGCTTTCCCTCAAGATAAGCCTTCACTGAAGGGCAAACTCCTTGTGAATCCATTCAGTGAAGAATTGCCTGGTAACCCATGCTTTCATGTTTGCTCTCCACATGACATTAAGCTTGCTCTTAATCACATTGTTGGTTTTAAACACACGTGGATTTTCTGAGTGGTAAACAAGCAGTCTCCACTAGCATTAGCACACAACAAGAGAGTAAGCTTATCTTTCATTGACTTATGGCCTGGTACAGGCTTCTCTTCCTTCGTTATATAGGTCCTCCTTGGCACCTTTTCCCAGAAGAGTCCTGTTTCATCATAATTAAACACCTGTTGTGCCACATACCCCTCAGTGTTCACAAATGCACTAAATTTATTCACCAAGTCTGCTGCTTCATCCTTATTTGAACTAGCAGCCTCTCCATGCATAACAACACTGTGGATCCCACTTTTTCTCTTAAACTTTTCAAACCATCCCCTACTAGCCTTAAACTCATCACTATCACCACTACTTCCAGACAAATCTTTTACAAGGTCATTATGCAGGAGCTTCACTTTCTCACAGATAATGCCGCCAGAGATGGCATCACCACCCAACTGTTTCTCATTTATCTAAACTAAGAGGAGTTTTTCCATCTCCTCCATAAACTTTGATCTTCTAGGGATCGGAGCTGTAGTAACACCTTTTGCCACATGAGCTGCTTTCATCACTTCCTTATTTTTCAAAATTGTACACACGGGCGACTTGGGGATTTTGACTATGGCACCAAGATCCATCACTCGCATACCGCCCTCATGCTTTGCAATAAGTTGTTTCTTCACCTCAATTGTCGCTCTCACCGCCTTCCTCTTATTCTTATTTCCATCACTGCTCTTCTTAGGTGCCATGGTGAAAAAGTAAGGGTTAAAAAAAAGTACAAATCAAGGCGAACAAAAGTTGGCAGTTCGTTTTTAGAAAAAAATACGAAATTAGGGACAAAATTTTCTTGAATTTTCAATTCGGAATTAGAAAAATTAAAGAAAAGACGCATTCGGAATTAGGGGTCGCCACTGTATAAGAAATGACCAACATTGTATCACTGAAACACTGATGCTGTCACCTGTTATGGAAAGTTATAAGCCATGTGTTTGCAACTCAACGGCTGATTAAATAAGCGGTAATACTCCCACGTTCTTGCCGGCTTGCGTGTTCATCACTTGAGACGTTTTTTGTTCAGAAAATTTGTTCATTAATCTATTTGTTCATGATGAAAGGCATTCGTGACAAGAGGTTCCACTGTGTACACATATATATATATATATATATATATATATATATATATATATATATATATATATATATATATATATATATATATACACACCAGTATTTTTCAGGGTATTTTTTTAGGAAAAAAGTGTCTCGTAAGCTAAAAAAAAAAAATACAGTATATATATATATATATATATATATATATATATATATATATATATATATATATATATATATATATATATATACATATATATATATATATATATATATATACATACATATAGATATAGATATAGATATAGATATATGAAAACATTTTGAATAGATGTAAGTGATACCCAAATTAATTTTTTTAAGGCAGCTTATACATGTTTAATTATCATTTGATTAATATGCATTTTGTCCAGATCATCATTAATGAACATAATTTTATAAATCTCCTTACATACTTGCATGTGTTGGTTGTATTGAGCCAATGTTAGGTTGGTTGTGAAGCAGCATGATGGTCCCGTCCCCAGTACCTGCCCTGCACACACCTACACCACTACTCACTATAACTAGTCACTCCTCAATCCCAAACTTTCTTATGATCCATTTAACCACTTCTCTTGGTACCCTGTCAAAATTAATATGAAATAAGTATAGAAAACTGTGTAGTTAGCCAGATACTGCTTGCAGGCATGTCATCTCCATGTGGCTTGGATTCCTGGTGTTGCTGGTGCTGTGGACAGTGTGGAACTTTTACATTAACCCTCACACCTTCAAGTAAGTTTTATCATATCAGAACATTACCATGCCATCAAAAAGACTGTGTTGTAGCACCAGGATTTGTGGTGGTATGTAGAAACCATGATCTCACTAAGAGAGTTCTGATTGATTTTTTTAAATGGTAAGTCAATATTGTGCAAGGATGAGGTATGGATAGAAGTAATTGGATTGAGACTCATGGCTTAGCTGTTCCCTAGACAGTTCCAAGAAACTGGCATTAAGTATAGAAAAATGTTTTAAGAAATAACATGTCAAAATCTTTAGTGACATTTTCTGTTTTGAAGAGTTGAATTTAAAGCAAGTTAATGTATAGAAATGATCAGTGTTGTGAATGCCTTTGCAGGGTGGACACTAAGGACATTGAACGTCGACGTGAACACTGGAGTCAAGTGCGTGCCATTGAGACCAAACTCAGCCCTTCAGAGTCAAGGTTATTCGACCCACAGTTCTTCTTTGATAAGTTTATGCAGAGGACTAAAGAAGATTGATGACTTTTATCATTATTTTATACTATGAAAATACTAATAAGTCATTGGTGCTAGGGTATCTATATATATCTATATATATATATATATATATATATATATATATATATATATATATATATATATATATATATATATATATATATATATATATATATATATATATATATATATATATATATATATATATATATATATATATATATATATATATATATATATATATATATATATATATATATATATATATATATATATATATATATATATATATATATATATATATATATATATATATATATATATTTTTTTTTTTTTTTTTAACTTGCCTTTTCCCATATGTGGGAAACACAGGAAAATACCTGAGAATATCGTGATATATATATATGACTACAATTGAAACAAAAAGTGGTAGCATCTAGAAATCATGTTCTCAGTCAAAGAGTTTTGATAGATTTTTAAAGTGGTAAGTCACTATGGGTAATATAGTAAGTGATTGGCAATACATGTCATTTGCCGAACAGATGATAGATAGACAATTAGAGTAACAGAATGGCATCCCAGGGATGATAAGAGAAGGCAGGGCTGACAGGGCACTAGGTGGAGGTATGAGGTTAGATGTTATGCTTGGGTGGCATGGAATAGACAGGAAGCCGATAGAGGTGAGTTGAGATTGTTGGGGGGATGCCTTTGTCCTGCAGTGGACTCAAAGAGGCTGCTGTTGCTGCTGGTGATGGTGATGATAATATGAATGCTTTAATATTATTAAGAAATACTTGGGACGTATAGATTTGGAATATTTTCAGTAACCCTGAGATGTGTGCCATAGACTGGCCTGAGTCTAGTGTTGGCATACTGTGTTAAGTATTTGTGCTGCAACGGCCTTGTCTTGGACATGGCTTGGCAGTAATTTAATTCATTGATATGACTAGTCATCTCAGAAATTCCATCCATTTTTTGTTTGAAAACCTGCAATTTTGTTGACACTTTAATTTATCATGAAAAACAAAGGCCTTAACAAAAACGGTGTGTGAGTCAAATTAGGTGTTTAAAGTGACTCAATATACTGGTTATAGTGTGATTACACTTGCAGATCAGAGTCACAATAAAGCTTGCAATGATCACTTCCCTCCCACGTCATTGTTCATATTGGATCAAGTCTGGAGTAAGTTCTCTTTTGACAAACAATTATTAGTGAAGTTGAATGTGATGCAACACACTGTAATGGACTGGTGTTGCAGTGTGTCAGCGTGTCAGCGTGACCAGTGTGAGCAGCGGTATGGTGATAATTAGTGTTCAGTAAGTTATAACATGAAAGACGTGCAGCGGCAAGATGGTTCACTTGTACTTAGAACACTGTTGGGAAAATATACTTTGTTGGGGTGAATCAAAAGTTGACAGTAAAGAATATTTGCTCAAAAACTGGTATGAATATGAATTTTATTCTTTCACTTTTTGATAAGTACAGCACCACATGATGCAAGTGTGCCAATGCCTTCATTCCTTCGGTAACTCTTCTCACCACCAACACAAATGGAAAGAGAACCTGTCTATGAGAATTTAAGTTTTTATTACCGAGTAGAATTGCAGCTCTCTTTAATGCTATGATGTACGTACACACACACACACATGTTAAGTATCAGTACCAGATAAAGACGGCTGACAATGAATAATAATAGTTTGCTGTTTATATATATATATATATATATATATATATATATATATATATATATATATATATATATATATATATATATATATATATATATATATATATATATAACTAATGGGCACTCAAACATCTCTGGTTTCAAAATCATGGTTGTGTGAAATATGACCAAATCCAATATTATATTTATTCAATTATTTATTTATTTATTTATTTATCTATTAAAATGTTTTTTTTACTCATATAGTTTTATATAAATGGATCTTGTGTGTGTCTAGCACTGAGCACCTTGTTTGTACTTTTCCAAGTCATACAACAGTACCTTTCTATACAGACAATGCATGGCACCGGCACCACATTCTGTATAAAAACTGTATGCTAGTTTTATTAATGTTAACTGGGTGGCAGCAGTTGTGATGGTGGCGGAGTGAATGGACTTGAGTTGTTACAGCCTCACTCATGTCACTGTTATTGATGTCAAATGAGCATTATCTTACTCATGCTGATGGTGAAGCAAGGGATAAGATCAAACCTTAACTCATTTGTTGTTTTCAGTACCTGTCATGTTAACATCATAATTCAAAACAATACTTCATTCTCTTTAGGTATAACGATATTTTAAAGGTGATTTAGTAACTGAAGATTATGAAGTTTTTTATCCCTTTTGATGTAGTTGTAATGTTATTTTAATATATTTCTGGTTCATTCACTCTGACGTGAGATTAGAGTGACTGCTCAAGATATTGTGTTATTTAATGATTCTAATAGTTATTTATATGTACACTTTAATTCATGGTAATGACCTGTTTTAGAACATATTGATATTGTTAAACCGTTCATTTTGGTTTTGTGTTTGTTACCTTGTTGCTTACGGAGTCACGTCAGGATAATGTATTTTTAGTGAATGTCCATTTGTATTGCTAATTGTACTGTTTTATTCACTGCAACAAACTATCATATTATCAGAATGTACTTAACAGTTTACATTTCTTTCCATATTTATATAAATCTAGTGGCTTTACTCTCACTAGGAACTCCATATCAAATTGAAGTACCAATCAAGTTTTATGTTTCAGGTAGAAATATCAAAACTCATGACCATTGATCCTAAATTATTGTAAGCCCATTCACCTGGCAGAGCTCAGCCTTATTACATGTGACACTGATACTACTAATTTACGAGGCACTAATAACTTGATTTATGTTAGGCAAGTAATATTGTTATTGGTAATTTGTTATGAGATCGAAAGTGTGTGTCTGCCTATCACCTTGCCTGACAGAGAGGGTGAATGCCATATAATATCATCCTACCTCCTAAAGAATGGGACTCAAGCCTACCTCTGATACTCCTATTAACTTAGTTATCTACCTTCAGACTTCCCTCCTCAGTATTCACTTTGTTATATTAATAGATTATGTATTACCAGTTTTTATTGTCCCTCCATTCTTATTTTTATTTATTTACAATTTGTTGTTAGTGTTTTGTTTCCTTTGAAGGCTTGTGGTCACTTTTTAATGTTACCTTTCCAGTCCTGCATAACAACTGCCAAACTGTTGTGTTGTGTGACTCACAACAACTAACATCTGAAAGATAACAGATGTGAAGCAGATTTTTATGTGCAATGTTTAATTTATGTGTTCCTGGTGTTTAAGCATGTGTGTTGTAGAGAACACATTTTTATATCAATTAAGTATGATAATTGAAGGTGCAAATGATATATAGATCTATAGAAGTGAAGTAGTCTCTACCATACATGGTGCTTAACTACTACATTCTGTGCTATACACCACCTTGGTTTTAATCCTTTAGAAATGTAGAATTATGGTTTAGTATGTATATCTCATCAGATTTTATATAAATACTATTGACTTGAATTGTAAATACTTACAGTACCATACTGCCTTCTTCACAGATAAATTTATCGCTTGCATAGCAAGTAATACATAGAATTTAAATTACCTTAATGATATTTATTGTTTTATAATTATATTTTAAAACAAGACCAATGAATTACCTGTTTACTATGTAATGGCAGCAGCCACTATGGATCCAGGATTTGTGTTCCTGGAGAGATATTACATAGTTTTGGTGCTGGATAACATTTCCTTGTGGATTGATGAAACAGAATATTTGAGGAAACATGAAGTTAAATTGTTAATCTGAACATGAGTCTCCTTTGTATCATGGACTGACCTACCACAGACTTAAAGGGATGAAAGGTAGAGTCTATCCACCACATGTTGTTCACATCAATTAGCCTGTTCGCAGTGAGCATTTTGATACCAGACAGCGCCAGATTTTGTAATTTTTGCCGGAAAATAAATACTTTTTGGGGCAAGTTTTACAAGCTTACACAGGTGTATTATTGCACATTAATGCGTATGAAATTTAAGTCTATTAAGCTCATGATGTCCGACGGCATATGACATCGTTTAAGCCTCTATTCATAATTTCATATGATATTCTTAAGACAGCTTATATTTGTATCAAGGCAAGCAATTTGTCATTTTCTACTAATCTCAATAGGCATATACCGATACATACTTTCATTTGAATGTACCAAACAATAGGCAAATCCATGTAATGTATAGAAAATATAATTTTGTGTCGCACTTAATTTTTTCCAGTACGACAACTACATCCTCGGCTACTGGCAGCAAACCACAACAAACACTAGCAGGCTACTCAGAGCAACTCCTAATGGCATTGTCAGCTGCAAATGCTGTGGCAAGGGTTTATTAGAAGTAAAATGTCTCCATAGTGATAAATACCAGTTTTTAACGGCGCTTAGTATACTACGTCGTACGTCTGGTCATACTTACTGAAAAAATAATAATTACCTAATTGTAGCTTTATCTTATAATACAATTAACAAAGCCTTATCATGCACCAGTAAGTAAGAATAATAACATTAAGGTTATGTTTTTAATTTTAAATACACATGTGCAGCAATTCATGTCGTATTTTTTCTGCAGATCGGCTTCTAAATTAACTAAGTCACCCCTTTGCTCCAGAGAAGCGGAGAAAATTAAAAATTCTAGCGCTGATAGATGTCTACGACCCTAGCTGCGAACAGGCTAATTAGAATAGGGAGTCTTTGTCCGATTAATTCATCAATCTATACTTGTGACGCCTCCTCCCTCTCTAAGGACTTCCCTCAAGGGGGTGGCCACGACAGAAGAACCTTAAGTGTTCAAACATTTTATTACGACAGCTGGGTGAAAAATACATGTTTATAATTATATAAAATTGAATATTGCAATTGGCAGAAGTTATACATCTTTGGAAAGTGGACGTTATAAAGAATTTACAAAAGCTGTAATTTATGTACATTATAAAATTATGAAATGCCAAAATGATAATCCACTGCATATAAAATCAATTTAGCAACAAGTTACAAGCTGCATTGTGCATTTTGGTCGTGAAAAAATGTCAAAGATTGTCTAAAGTTAACTTTCATCAACCTGAACTTTCCGAAGAAGACCTGTGTCTCTTCTTTTTCTTCTTCTTTTTCTTGTTTTTTCTCTTAGGTTCAGAATTTGTATCACTACTGTCACTCCTTTTCTTCTTTTTCTTCTTTTTCTTGACTTCCTCCACTGACGAAGCATCACTGATACTTTCTTTTCTCTTCTTGTTCTTTTTACGTTCATCAACTGAGCTTTCACTGTCACTCGAATGCTTTTTGGACTTCTTTTTCTTCTTCTTCAGTGACTTCTTGAGGTGTTTCAGCATTTTCTCCCTCGACGCATCATCCTTCATAACAATCTCTTCCTCTAAGTCCTCATAGTCACGTTTATTTGAGTCATGCCTCTCATTTCTCTCTGTCCTTCTGGCACTGAATTCATTCCTCTGGGGGGACTTTCTATCATGGTGACCCCTGTAGGAACCATTTCTGTCCCCAGACCCCTGATAACCATGCCTTCGGTCTCCTCCATGGAAGTTTTGATGCTCTTGATTAAACATTCTCCTCCCTTGAGGCTGGTAGCTTTGTGGATATCCTCTGTTTTTCTCTCTTGGATATTGGATATTTTCTCTCTTGCTATTGTGTTCTCGGTTAGGGTCGAATCCCCCTCGGCCTTTCCTCTCGTTGACCTTCCTTCCATCATCGTCAAAGTACTCAACGCCTCGACCCTTTCCACGCCACTTGATCTTAGACACAGACTGGCTGAAATCCACGTGAATTCTGCGGTCATCTATCAGCACATTGTCCATCTTGAAGTAGGCGTCCTCACACGACTTGGTCTCGGCAAACTCGATGAAAGAATACTGTAAAGAATTGTTGGTCACTTTATCACGTATCACCTCACAGGTTTTAATCTTCCCAAATCTGCTGAAGATAATCTCTAAGTCCTCTGATGTTGTCACTGGGTTGAGCTTGCACACAAATAACACATTTTCTGGAGGTGCCATTTCAGCGTCTGGTAAGTCTCCGACCATTTCTAGAATAGTGGCTCTGGCCTTGGCTTCCTTCTCTTGAATTTCTTCCTGGATCTCTGTAAGTGACTTACCTTCCGTATCATCAATGGTTTCATCGGCAGCAATGTAATCTGAGTCAAAGATAACTTGTGTTGGTTTTGGACTCTCTGAAGGGAATTCAAGTTCCTTTGGGTCTGGGTATGGATCATCCAACACCACAATGTGTGAGATGCGGATGTCTTGGTAAGGACGGTACTTCTCATCTGTCAAGGTTTGGTTGAGTTTGTTAATAACGTCCAGTCCTTCCACCACCTGACCAAAGATAAGATGTTCAGAGTCCAGGGAATCCAACTCTTCTCCAAGACTAATGAAGAACTGCGACCCAAATCTGAAAATACAAATACAATGGATAATCACAAATATTAATATAGATATTTTACAATATTCAAAAGTTCTTCGAGGGTTTCTGTATGGAAGTCAAATATGTTTCAATTCATAAACAAATTTCCATGAATATGAATTAGCAGTGACGAGAGGTTCCAGGTCGTAATACTGGGTTGGGTGGAGACGATTAGGGAGTATCTCATTCTATGCTGTAGCCTCTGTTCATCTAGCAGAGAACCAAGAAGTGACATGCAATCCTGACATGATTAAATTCAGAATGGAAATGCAATTATAAAAAAAGTGAACAGAATCCAACTCACAGATGGTTGCCACAGGCCACCATTGACACTGTGCCAAGCTTGGTGTGTTTCATGATGGGTAGTTTCTCCCCCTCGTAGAATCTTGCCTGGTCTCCATACATCTTCTGGAATATGCTCTCACCTAAAAACAAACAGTTAAGTCAGAACATTCCAATCACCCAAACACTTTCATCACTACTAACATTAACATACTATCTATCAAATTCTATTTCCTGTGTTGTACCTACCAACTTTCTTCTCGTACTCTCATTCTTAAAACACTAGTAATGTATTGTGTCATCAACAGCCCCTCACACAAGGCACACATTGCCTCCCAACATCCTCACCCTTCGTCCTGGCCTTAATTGAACAATAGTGTACAGTACTACATTGTATAGTTCTGTATATTTATATTTCATTCTTTTTCAACGACATTATAACAAAACAGCATTGAATGAAATGACTTTATGTGAGGACTTACAGTACAGGTTGACAATCAATAATCTGACATGAGCAAACAGCTAATTCTGGGTACAGCGCCATTAAAATATAAACAAAAACAGTGCCTCCCGAAAACAGTGATTTACCAACCCAGGAATTTGAAACTGTGCTCTGAAATTCATGCCAGAAAACTGATGTAATTGGAATATTGATTGCCGGATTATTGATAGTCAACCTGTATATTGTGGCACCTCACTGGCACCATTTATCTATATGTCACCTTGTGGATGGATTATGCTATGAATTTTTCTATCAAGGTTTTATTTACACTAATGCACATGTCTCTCACCTCCTTTCCCTGATGCTGTCGGGTCACCTGTTTGAGCAATGAAGTTCCGCTGAATACTGAATATCAGACAGAAGTTGTAGTACTTCATCTTGCACAGTTTCAAGAAGTTCATGCACGCTGAAACACAAAACATCGGTTAGTCACTAATTAAATTTTGTATTTGAGTTGCATATAATTCAGTATAAATAGCTAAATATAGTCCTAACATACTTGAAAGCAATTTAGGAATATTAAGTGAGGCAATACAAGCAATACGGGATTTAAAATTTTTTTTTTTTAAACGTAGTTTTATTGTCCCTTAGCCAGTACCCTTTTCATGTATATAAATGAAAAAAATATACAAAAATTAACCTTAAATAAAAAAAAAAAAATAAAAAAAAAAAAAAAAAAAAAAAATATATATATATATATATATATATATATATATATATATACTGGTTCCTACTCATCCTTCACTCATTACTCACTCCTTGGTCTGGCCTCCACGTGCAGGTCAATGGTCACATCCCCAACAGTGGTCTCAATTACCACAGACATCCTTCAAGCGATCTTTTTCCACTCTCTCCTAGTTAGTTCCTTCGTCCTGTAGCCTGTCACGCCCCTTCCCTCTCTCTCACTGGCAGGGTGGCAGCTTGATGTGCAGATGGTAATATTCCTGGTAATGGAAAAAAATTAAAAAAATGCATATAATTTTCATGTCATTAATTTAAGGACGTGTTGTAAAATTGAGTATAAGAACATAAGAAATAAGGAGACTGCAAGAGGCCAGTTGATGACCTACACGAGGCAGTTCCTTGTCTCCCACCCTTGGAATAATCCAATATTTAGCCATCCCACCTGTCATCTCTATCCATACTCTGATCCTTTAAAAGTTACCTATTGACTCACCACTTCCTACGCGTCTATCCAGCCTATTCCAATCGTTCACCACTCTGTTAGTGAACCAATATCTATCTAGGTCTGTCCTGAATCTAAGTTTTTCTAGCTTGTATCCATTTCCACGTGTACTATCCTGACTACTAATTTCTAGAACCTGATCAATGTTTCCCTTATTAATTCTTTTTACCTATTTGAAAGCCTCAATCATATCCCCTCTTGCAAATGTTTTTTTTTTTATCTCATAATTATAATTGAGGTGTTATTCATAATTCTCTATGCCTTACCTATACCATATAATAATAATAATAATAATAATAATAATGATAATAATAATATATACTTTATTCAGTCTTTTTGTGTGATACAGAATAGAAATATTAGGACAGCAAGATATATAGATAGATTTGTGTTTACCTAAGGAAACCTATTATCTTTATCATTTTAATTTCATCAATTTATCTGAATTTTACACCAACCTTGGCAAATACAGAATCAATCCATAAATAAATATGGTACAGTTACGGAATCCTGCATCCCTCCTCACCACTACCTGACAGCTAGTAACTCATATACACAACCACGTATTTTTCTATATTTCTTAATTACTGTATCCAGAATTACCTTGGGTTACGTAAAGTAAAGTAAAGTAAAGTAAAAACCATACAGTAGGCCCTTCACAAATGTTCAGATTATAGAATCGAATCTCTCCTGAACAACAGTTGCAATATGAGCCTTACTCCACTAGTTTCCACTTGATATGAGCATATGATTCTGTGCCAGCACTATCAGTCAATAGATAGCTTTAAAAGACGGTTGGATCAGAGTATGGATAGGGATGACAGGTTGGATGGCTAAATATTGGATTATTCCAAGGGTGGGGGACAAGGAGCTGCCTCGTGTAGGTCATTTAACTGGCCTCTAGCAGTCTCCCCATTTCTTATGTTCTTAAGTATCTTGTGCAGCACTAAAAATAAATAATATAGAGATCAGTTCAGAGGTGTAGTTATGCAGATTTAACATAATAATACCCAACATATATGCAATCTGTAAGCAACATACCCAGTACATTAGGTATGCTTTGATGAAACACTACTATTCTTAATTAGAATTTAACATTTAAACACTACACACACACCCAAGGCTTGGGAGGCTGTGCACCAGACGAGCCATCACAGCTACACGTCAAAGATTCAACCCAATAGAAGCAAAAAACTTTATAAATTTTGGCCCAAAACTATTCAACTACCTCCCAAGACACATTCAAGGGCGGACAAAATGCAACGCAGAGGTCTTCCAAGAGACAGTTGGATGTGTTCCTGAAACAACTGCCACACGAGCTGCCAGTACTACACAGTCCACAGTCCAGGAGTGCTGTTCTTCTTCTTCTTGAGGTGAAGATCACCACGGCCAACTTGAGAGTCCGCCGCCTCTGCACTGTCCTTCACTCCTTAGATGCTTTATCTGGTCAGGCAGGGAGTTGCTGCCCCCCTGGGAGTGGCTGTGTGCAGGATGGGAGGTTCATCCGGGATGCCCTGCAGGTACTTATCTAACCTTTTCTTAAAGGTGTCGGTGGTGCAGAGTGTGGTGTCCCTGATGTCCCTTGGAAGACAGTTGAATAGTCTTGGGTCCTCGTACATGAAGCTGGTGCTCACGATGGTCTTCATTCGTTGGCCCGTTGCCTCAACTGTCCTCCTGTAGCATGTTCGGCCAAATCTTGGCCAGTAATTCCCCCCTCGGTTTAGTACGTGGAATTTGGGACCTGTCCCTCCAGAATCTTCCACACATATATCATCATGTACCTTTCCTGTCGCCTTTGAAGGGAGTACAGTCCGAGAGTCTTCAGTCTTTCCTAGTAGTTTCCTGGGGAGTGGAGCTTTCTGGTGAACACCCTCTGTACCTGTTCCAGCTCTTTTATTTCCTCCAGCTTGTATGGAGACCAAAGTTGGCAAAGATACTCCAGTCTGGATAGAACGAGGGACTTCCACAATGGGAGTAGATGGTCAGGTTCCCTTGTGTGGAATGTGCGAAAGATCCATCCTGACATCTGGTTTGCTGTCCTCACTGTGTTCTCAATGTGGGTCTTGTATGTGAAGTCATTGCTGACCCACACACCGAGATCCCGAAGAGACTCCTCTTCCTCAATTTGCACCTTCCCAGTCTGGTAGTTGTTAATTCTTAGGTTCTCATTTTCCCCATACCTGAGAACTTTGAATTTTTCACTGTTGAACGTCATGTTGTTTTCTGTCGCCCAATCAAAAATTTTTTTCATGTCAAACTGGAGCAACCCTGCATCTCTTGGTGACTTTATTTCCTTGCTCATTCTTGTATCATCAGCAAATGAT
>JAXIVD010000950.1:45000-77500 GCA_036785275.1 Cancer borealis | reverse complement strand
GGGGTAACTTAACTATTTTACTATATAATTTCTATGAATAGGCTTCATTCTCGTAAGTATTATTATTATTATCATTACTATAATTATTAACAATCGGTAATTTTTGCATTTTGTTAGAAAATTGCAAAAATATGGAAAAACTAGAAAAAAAAAATTAATGTCTCTCAAAAAAATCTCAAACGGCTCTCGAGAAAGATCCAGCTCTTCTCGTTCATCTGGAAGAGCCGGCTCTATGAACCAACTCGTTCACAAAGCGCCCATCACTAATGTAAACAGAGGCACGTGTGAACTAGAAGCGAAGGGGAAAAGTGAAGGAAAAAGTGAATAAGGTAGATGAATAAAGGGAAGTATAGAATCACCAACAGACAGAGAGGACAGACAGCACCACCTACACCTGGGGAAAGTGTGTTAGTGTTGATAAATAAGGTGAGTGGAGAGAAATAAGGAAATAATTATAGGTCCCTCTGATATGTGAACAGTTAAGAAAGTAAAGTTAATGAATAATAAATAGAAGGAAAGGAAGTACATACATTACAAGGGAAGCAGTTATACAGGTAATCATACATACCTTAGTTATTTGTTAATTAATTATATTGTATTATTTATATTATTTTTTAACTGGTGTATCGATGTGTAAAATAAGTCGTGGTGTGTTATAAAATATCTCCCACCGAGTGTTTCATAAGATTAATTGAACTTATTATAATTTCACAGGTAATAGGGTGGCACCATCTTATTATGACAGTGGTTATAGGTACGGCAGCCGACGTACCTAACTTTTGGGTAATGAAATATAAAAAGCTTATATAATAGAACCAGACCGTACCTAACCAAACCTAACATAACATATCCTAATTTAACCATAACCTAACAAGTGCTGTGTCCTCATAGTGCTCCCTTATAGATACGGCAGCTGCCTAATTTTTGGGTAAAAAGCTTACTTAACCGAACCTAACTGAACTAAACAGTACCAGGTAAATAATAAGGCACAGGCTGTAGGAATAGTGGATGGCAACGTGGTACGACTGCTGTATGAAAAGTTTCAAAAACATTTAGAAAGCTATCAGCAGAATAATCCGCTATTTCTATGGCTGTGTCTTATTATTGACCTGGTAAAGCATCTTGCAAGTTAGGTTAGGTTAGGTTTGGCTCAGTTAGGTTCAGTTACATAAGCTTTTTACCTAAAAGTTAGGCACGTGCCGTATCTTCAACCGAGCACTATGAGGATACGGCACTCATTAGGTTATGGTTAGATTATGTTATGTTATGTTATGTTTGGTTATATAAGCTTTTTATATTTTATCACCCAAAAGTTAGGCACGTGCCGTATCTATAACTGAGCACTATGAGGATACGGCTGCCGTACCTGTAAGCTGTGCCTATAAGTGCTTACAGATACGGCAGCTGTACCCCGTTGTCATCCCCTAATCGTACGCCTGCTGTACCTGTAATATTATAGTACTGCACAAGTTATAATGATATTACTACTACAATGGATAATATTAAGTGATACTCCTCCGCCTCCTCCTCCTCCTCCTCCTCCTCCTCCTCCTCCTCCTCCTGTAACTTCATGGGGAAATTCTCTTAAATCTCATATGGGTCACGACTTATATAATAATTTATTAGAGAGTGGCTTATGTCAGCACGTAAGCAAACCCACGAGAGGTGATAATATACTAGATCTTGTATTTTCAACAAACGACGGTCTAGTAAATAACGTTAATACGGGCCCTGAATTCAGTACCAGCGACCATAAAATTGTCTCTTAACATAAATCTCGAAGTTTACAAAGATAACGTAAGCGAAGAACTTATCTTCATGTATCGCAAAGGTAACTTTGAAAAACTGAGAAAGCTTTTAGCAGATACTGATTGGAGCATAGTAGACAACGAAACCGATGTAAATAGATCGTGGGAAAAGTTTTATAACATCTTAAATGAAGCCGTTAAAGTATGCATTCCCGTTTGTAAGAGACGGCCACGTAAAAATAAAAATATTAATAAACCAAAATGGTGGAATAGCCAGATTGAGGCAGGATTATTACTTAAAAAGCGGGCACATGATAAATATTTACTATCACAAAACGAAAACGATAAAATAGAATACGAAAGACTAAGACGCGAAACAAAAAAGATGATTAGACGAAGTAAAAAAGATCTCGAAATATATATTGCGAATAAAACTAAATCCAACCCCAAGGAATTTTACACCTACGTACGTAATAAAAAAGTTATCAACTAATATTGGCCCACTCCACCTAGAAAACGGTAAGGAAATAAATACAGAATCAGAAATGGCCGAAGTACTAAATGATTATTTTGCATCCGTTTTTACTGTTGAAGACACCGATGAAATCCAGGAAGTAACTCCAGCTAAACCTAACTTAATTCCTTTAAGCGATTGTCACTTTACTGAGGATATAATAACTAAGGCACTTGATAAAATTAAAGTAAATAAAACTCCTGGTCCTGATTGTATTGCACCGAGAGTCTTAAAAGAGGCAACATTTCAAATCAGCAAACCTCTTGCAATACTATTTAATAAATCTTTAAATTCTGGAAAAGTTCCCGACATTTGGAAATTAGCAAATGTTACCCCTATACAAAAGAAAGGAGATAAAACACTATCGATTAACTACAGACCAATCAGCCTCACATCCGTAGTTGGTAAATTAATGGAAACTATAATACGCGATAAACTAGTGACTTTTCTTGAAGAAAATAGCATGATTAATAATTCTCAACATGGTTTCCGAAACAAACGATCTTGCTTAACGAATCTCCTTGACTTTTATAACGATGTATTCAACATTTATGACGAGACAAAAGCGGTCGATATAATTTATCTCGACTTTCAAAAAGCGTTTGACAAAGTTCCCCACAAACAGTTATTTAAAAAATTAGAATCACACGGCATATCTGGAAATATTCTTAAATAGGTTGAAGACTGGCTTTCCGAAAGAAGACAACGCGTTGTCATAAACGGTAAATCATCTAACTGGCGAGACATTAAAAGCGGTGTGCCACAGGGCTCAGTGCTTGGTCCCATTCTTTTTCTAATTTACGTAAATGATATTGATGAAGGCCTCACTTGTAAAATATCAAAATTTGCCGACGATACGAAAATCACGAGTAAAGTAACTACAACCGCCGATAAACTACAATTTCAATCAAACCTCAATATGTTAGTCAATTGGTCAGAAAAATGGCAAATGAAATTCAATGTTGATAAATGTAAAGTTTTGCATATCGGTAGCAATAATCAATTCACTAAATATACAATGAATGACTCTGAACTTTCCAAGGTTAACCATGAAAAAGACTTAGGGATAACTATTAGTAACGACTTCAAACCAGATAAACATTGTTCAGACGTTGTAAAAAAAGCTAACAAACTGGTCGGTTTCATCGGTAGAACTTTTGATTATAAATCTGAAAAAGTTATCCTTACATTATATAATGCACTCCTACGCCCTCATCTAGAATATTGCATTCAATTTTGGTCACCATACTATAGAAAAGATATTAATAAGCTGGAGAGAATACAAAGAAGAATTACTAAAA
This sequence comes from Cancer borealis, assembly GCA_036785275.1. Taxonomy (NCBI): domain Eukaryota; kingdom Metazoa; phylum Arthropoda; class Malacostraca; order Decapoda; family Cancridae; genus Cancer; species Cancer borealis. The sequence continues at coordinate 73,937 of JAXIVD010000950.1, read as the reverse complement.
TGATCCCAAGACTGCGAAACAAGTCTTACGAAGAACGTCTAAAGGAGCTGAACTTATTCAGTTTATCCAAACGTAGGCTACGAGGAGACCTAATTGAGGTTTTTAAACATAAACATAAACGATTATGTAACTACCGATCTCACAAGCTCCACCTGTAACAATGGCTTCAAGATCATTGGTAAGCGCTTTAGATCAAACGAAGCGAAGCACTTTTTCTTCAATAGAATCGTAAATGTTTGGAATTCTCTCCCAGCACAAATTGTCAACAGTACTACAATTGAATCATTTAAGAAAAAACTCGATAAGCACTTAGCATCTGTTCACCAAGTCGAATATTTCACTACTGCGTAATTTTTTTATTTTATTTAAAAATTTTTTTTAATTTTAAATAGCATAGATTACTCCTTGTTTTTTATTTCTTTCCTATACAAATTCCATGTTAGTTTTTTCATGCTACATGGTATCACTTCCTCTTCCGGCCAGCTTCGGCTGGAGGGAGGGGTGGGTGGGGAGGAGCCTTCCACTTTGCTGTCCTTTTGTCTCTATCACGTAGATATTATAGTAGTAGTAGTGTAGCTAAACAGACAGCCTCGTTAGGTCCAGTAGGACTGTTGCTGTCTGTTCTTCCTTTGTACTCCTTTGTACTTTGTACTCCTCCTCCTCCTCCTCCTCCTCCTCCTCCTCCTCCTCCTCCTCCTCCTCCTCCTCCTCCTCCTCTACCACCACCATCTAACCTACCCCTCCCCCCAGGCTGTGTAGTGAGGGATGGGCAGCCGAGACACCCGCCGTGTGTTGGGTCTGGACAAGAGTGTTTGTCATGCACTGCTGCGGCCGCTCACACCAAGGCCGTTCCTGCGTCAGGATGGCCGGCGCTGGGACGGCCGCTCACCACAGGACTCCAGGAAGCTGTATGAGTCCTGTAGGAGCGGGTGAAGGAGGGGGGGGGTTATTTATGTATTTTATTTATGTGAGTTCTGTAGGAGGGTGTGTGTGTGTTTTATTCTATTATTTATTTTTTATTAGTTTGTCTTCAAGATGGCAGGGCAGGTGAGGGTCAGGTGGACTTGTTACAGTGTTGTTTGGGGTGCTAACATAACCTAAACTAAACTAAACTAAAGTAACTAACTAACTAACTTAATTGTATTGTGATTGTAGTTACTTCAATGTATATCTACCTGTGTTACTCTTTTCCTAATCTAACCTTACTTTACCTTACCTTACCTAACCTAACCTAACAATATTATTTGGTCACATCACAGGGTTATTTTGATGTTTTATATATTAAGAATAACACGATTGCTATCTACATTATTGACACTTCGGCAGACAAGTGATCACATTGCCGCGTCGGTGTGTGGCGGTGATGTGGCTTCCCATAAGTTTGCATTATTTAGAGGTGAAGCCACGCACACCAGCATCTGTGGCTGTGTACTGTGGTGGGCTGTCACTGATCACCACCACAGCTTGGCCTGGCCCGCACACACCAGTGACTGTGGCTGTGAACTGTGGTGTGGCTCTGTCCATACACACGGGTGACTGTGGTATGGTTCGGTCAGTTCAGTTCTCCTCTAATCACCCCCCACCCCCACCCCACCCTGCCAGAAATAGGATAGATACAGGAAGGGAAGGTAAAGAAAGAGAGAAAATAGATAGATAGATAAATGTGAACGAGAAAAAGAGAGAAAGACAAAGAAAAGTGAGCTAATTCCTATACCACCACCACCACCACCACCACCACCACCACAACAACAACCACATCACCACCACCACCACCACCTGTAATCCTCCTGCCCTGCCAGAAAAAAACAGAAAGACAAAGAAAAATAAGCAAATTCCTATCCTACCACCACCACCACCACCACCTTTAATCCTCCTCCTGCCCCCCCAGGTTCAGTGTTCGGTTAAGATGGCACCGTTCTCCTGCACTATGAAACTCTCCCCCCAGCCTGACACTCGACAACAGGAGATGAGCAGGCAACTCAAGGACACACTCGAATCTGTCATTGTACTGGTGAGTGGAGGAGGAGTTGTATATTGTTTTTTTATTTTTTATTTTTTATTTTTTTTATCAGGTTATTTTGAGTTTATTGTATATATTTTTTATTTTTTTAATTTTTTTTTAACTTCAATTTTTTTTACTAGTTTTTATTATTATTTTTGTATTTATTTATTTTTTTTTTTTTTCTTCACTTTTGTATACAGTTACTTTGAGTCCATCTTTTATTTTCTGATTTTTATTATTCTACTATAGTGCTTTTTCCAATTTTGTGATATTCCAATTTTGTGACCGAGACCAATCACCATCTCGTTAAGTCCAGGTACAGTAAAATGGTCATTTCAATTAATATTCTTATAAATAATGTTTATGTTTGTCTGTATTTTCCTTTATTGTAGGATGTATAATGACATGTATTTGTGTATAAACAAGGACAAAAATATGACTTAAATCACCATAAGGTTAAGGATTCCAATTTTGTGGCTTGCAATGTTGACCAATTCCATGCAGAATTGGAAGGAGCAGTGTATTTTTCTATTTTTTCCTACCAGTTTTTAATTCTCTTTTTTTTTTTTTTTTTTTTTTTTTTCTTTATTTCTTCCTCTAAAATTTGCTTCTTACATTTTCCTTTTTTTTTTTTTTTTTTTTTGCCACAGGATATTTTTTTGCATTTTCATTTTACATTTTTCATCACAATTTCCTCTCTCATCATATTAAATTTTTTTTTTTCACCACATTTTCCTTTTTTTCCCGCCACAGGAGAAGTTTCTATTTTTTCTATTAGTTTTTAATACTCTTTTTTTATTTTATTTTTCCTCTAAAATTTACTTTCTCACCACACTTTCCTGTTTCCCCGCCACAGGAGAAGTTTCCCAAGTCCCAGATTGATGTTTACGTGACAGTGATCGAGGATGACGGGTCACTGCTGGCAGCCTGTGTCACTGCCGCTGGCCTGGCACTGTGCCATGCCAACATTGATGTGTACGACCTGGTGGTGGGCTCCTCTGTGGTGTATGTGTGTGTGTGGGTGTGTGTAATTCACTGTCACTGTCACAGTCTGCTGCTGGTCTCTCGAGACAGCCGGCCGTCCCCCTATGGAAAGAGCTCAGAGCTCATAGTGACCAATCTTTGGGTTGGACCGAGACCACTCACACACAACACACCGAGACAACGAGGTCACAACCCCTCGACTTACATCCCGTACCTACTCACTGCTAGGTGAACAGAGGTTACACGTGAAAGGAGACTCGCCCAAATAATCTCCGTCCGCCCAGGGGATCGAACCCTGGCCCCTCGGTTGTGAGCCGAGTGCGCTAACCACTACGCTAGCGGACCGTGTAAATATACAACTCCTCCACTCACCAGTACAATGACAGACTCGGAGTGTGTGTGAGTGTGTGTGTTTACCTAGTGTTAGTATACAGGGCCTGAGTTACACTTGTCTGGTCCTGTCTCAGTATCTATATTTGTACAGTTTTTCCTTCAGTTGATGTACATTCTTTGCCATTATCACCTCTTCCTTCCTTCAGTCCATTCTATATCTATATTTCTTTTTTGTATTGTTCAAGAAAATTTCTGTTTGCAATTTTTTCTTGTGTCCTCAAATATCTAGCCTCTCCTTTTCTTATCAATATTATGCCTTTTCTATCTGTTTCCTCAAAGGTTATTCATCAATTTATATATTGTAATTAAGTCACCTCTCTTTCTTCTTTCTTTTATTGTTGTTAAGTTGCATTTCTTTTAATCTTTCCTCATATGTTAAGTCTTCCAATTAGTTGCTTCCAATTTTTCTCTCCCTCTCTCTTTCTCTCTGTTTTCTTACCTTGTTTGTGTGTCTATTTATCACTCTCACTCTCTCTCACTCTCATCTTTGCTCTGATCATTGTAGTTATAATTTTCATCATCATATCTTTATCTAGGAAATAAAAAGCCATACATATATTCCTTCACACAATCTTTCCCCCACAGACATGGCACAACATCAAGCTATATGTCGACCCCACACGGGCAGAGGAGGAGGAGCAGAACGAAGGGGGAGGAAGAGGAGCAGGAGGGAGTCACTTAACCATAGGAATGATACCTAAATATGCTGGGGGACAAGTGGGTCTCCTGGTGCAAGGGGGCGGACAGGGGTCTTCCACAAGCCTATCTGAAGGTTTAGATACTGCGGTAGAGCTTTGTAACTCCATCCATGCTCTGGCCAGGAAGGTGAGTGTGTGGGAGGGTGAGGGGCAGGGTGAGGGTGAAGGAGGGTGAGAGGGAAAGGATGGGTGTGGGTGAAAGGAAGAGTGTGGAAGGATAGAAGGGAAGGTGAGAGAGAATGGGTGAAAGGGAGGATGAGATGGGAAAAAATTTGGTGAGAGAGAAAGGATGAGAGGGAGAAAAAAAGTGTAAGAGAGAAAGGGTGAGGGGAAAAAAAGAGGATGAAAGGTTGGGGGAGAGGGGAAAAAATGGAGACAAAGGGAGGAGGAGGAGGAGGAAGGGGAAACGAGAAGTGGGAGAGAAAGAGGAAAAGGTAGATGAATGTAGATAGATAGAAAAATAGATAAAAATGTGTAGATAGATAGATAGATTGTAAGATAGAAAGAGATAGAGTAAGAGAGAGAATGTATCTTAACTCTTCTCTCTCTCTCTTCTCCCTTTCTTTATTAATTATTCTTTCTCTCCCTCCACAGACGTTGTTGGACCACTTGGAGGAAACTCTTCCCTCCTCCTCTTCCTCCTCCTCATAACCTCCTCCTTCACATCTTCATCTATTTTTTCACTTAGAGGTAAAACTGAAGTCATTTTTAAGTTTTTTGAAAAGCTAGTTTTTTTTTTTTTTACCTCTTTACATTCCTTCCCTGTTTGTATAATTGAAACAGGGTAAGTATGGCTGGGAATTTAGTTATTTGTTTGTTTCATAATGTTTTGATTTCAATACAAATGTTTTTTTTTGGTCTTGTTTTGAGGTAATATTTCTTGTGGTATATTTTTTTTCATTGTTGATTAATACTATTATTATTAATATTTTTCTTAGTAGTAGTAGTTGTAGTAGTAATAGTAGTAGTAGTAGTAGTAGTATATTATTTATCGATTTGTTAAATTAATTTTCATGCCTTTTGAACTATAAATATGTATTATTATTATTGTTATTATTATTATTATCATTATTATTATTATTATTATCATTATTATTATTATTATCATTATTATTATTATTATCATTATTATCATTATTATTATTATTACTATTCCTCCCAGTCACGGCATTGAACCATCTCACTTCACAACATAATAAAAAGTCAAAATATGTATCCATGACTGTCTATATACCAGGCTGACATTAGCTGACATTGCCTGACATCCTTCTTCCTTGGTGTCAGCTGTAGGGTGAGAGGTGCACATTCTTCAAGCAGCTGACTTTTCAATGGTTCAGTCCGTTAAATCAGAAGTCCGTTAAATCGCAGGTCGTCTGTACATCCACATACATTCCTAATATATTTACCTTTAGCAGCATTATGGCGTGGAGCTACCTAGTTCAAGGGATTATGTCATTACCTTTTCATGCCTAACCACACTTATTTGAACAGCTAAATGATGTCTGGAGTGAGGTTTGAGGTCAATATAAGGTGTGTTGGTTATCACTGCTACCCTCATGACCTCTCCTGACCTCTCCTCAGGTGTCGGGTGAGGCAGGTCAAGATGCACCCGTCACCCTCACCCTGCAAGTTTAGTACGAAAAATGGTACAAAAAAAAATGTTTACCTTCACACTGTACCATACAATGAATATTATTTTGTACTATAATACCGTACTGTACTTTTGCCCTAGTTATAATTGTACCGTAGTGTAATTTTGTACCATACCATCCCCACACACACACACACACACACACACACACACACACACACACACACTGCTTACTTTGCCTCCTCTGCTGCACCACTCCCTCCTGCTGTCATATCTCTGCTGTTACCTGCTGTTCTTTCATAAGCTTGGCACCTCATTCCACTTCAATCTTATTCCTCATTCCTTAGTTCCTTCCTCTCATTCCTTCTCCCTTTGTACAGAATAGTTAGACTTTATTACAAATCCTACTGTTTTATTAATGATTATCCTACGTTATGTTTAGGTAGAGAAGGAGGAAGAGGAAGATATAGAAGAGACTGAAGATACAGCCTCACACATCCTCACTACATTTATTTACAAGGAAGATGATATATATTTAAGATATAATTCATTTCTCAATTATGTAAACAAACATTCTCAGGTCTATAGGAAGGTCAAGGAGAGAATTTCAATGGTAGGGAATTAATTTATCTTCTCATAACTATCAATAAATATTTGTTTTCAGATGACATGACCTCTTCTAGTCTCTCCTAAACCTCTTCTAAGCGTTTCCTAAGCCTCTTTCAAGCCTCTTTTTAAGCCTCTAAGCATTCTAACTCTATACATGAATGATTTTTTTAATACTGTTGCCATCTTTCTATTACTGCTGTTTGTGCATTAACCTAACCTGTGCATTGTATCCTTATATTGAACCACAAGCTTTCTATAACCCTATCTTACCTTACCTTACCTTACCTTACCTTACCTTACCTTACCTTATCTAACCTTACCTTATCTTACCCTTACCTCACCTTACCTTACCCTTACCTCACCTTACCTTACCGTTACCTTACCTTACCCTACCTAACCTAACCTTACCTAACCTAACCTGCATCACCGTGTATATTGTTTATGCATTAACTTAACCTGTGTCTTGTATGCTTATAATGAACCCAAGCTTTTTATAATGCTTTTGTGAGCTTTTTATTGTCTCTCTCTGGTATGTGATTGTGTTTTAGTTGTTAATATTGAGTGTTGTTTCTCGCTCCTAACAGATACACACAGCCAGAGGATATACGCACATGCACGCACACACACATGCACACAGACACACCTGGCTATGGGATTACAGGTATGTGGTTTATTTAGTTATTTATTTTGTTTATTGTATTTAGGGTTGAGGTGTTTATTATTATTATTATTATTATTATATATTTTTTTCTGTTTTATTTGTTTATTTATATTTAGAGATGTAGAAATTGAAGTATTTTTTTAATTTTTAGTTAGACATGAGCTATATTATTTTCCATTTTATTGATTAATTGAAAGTAAAAAAATATATATACAGGTATACTATATGTGCATTCAAATATTTCTTTTTGAGGTGTATATATCGCCTTTTTATTTAGTTTTTATTTGAGTTAGATATGAACTAGTAATATTTTTCATTTTTATTACTGAATATATGAAAAAAGAAGAAGAATACTATACCATTTTATATATATTAACGTTGATAAATATGGAATAAGATATATGAAAATGAGTTTAATAATTATGATAGGTTAGTTTAGTGCAATGGAAAGTGTTGATGAAGGGGAATGAAGGGAAGGTTGGTGAAGGGAAAAGAAGGGAAGAAGGGAAGGGATTGCGAAGGGAAGATTAATAAAGGGCGAAGAAGGGAGGAAATGAAGGGATCGAGAACGGAGGAAGTGAAGGGATTGAGGAGGGAAGGTTAGTGAAGGGCAAAGAAGGGATTGAGAAGGGAGGAAATGAAGGGACAAGGAAGGGATTGAGAAGGGCAAGAAGAGAAAGGAAGGGAGGAAGTGAAGGGAAAAGGTGTCTGGATAACATTTTTATAATTATTATTTCTCACTTTTTTCATTGACGTGTGTGTATAAAGTGTATATTTGTACTATATATACACATTTATTCAACATTTTAACTCATTTATTTTGACATTTATTGATGAAGAAAAGTGTATATTTATTTTAACATTTATTGAAGGTTGAAAAAATACTTACACGTCGACGATCCCAATGAAATGATAAAGAATGTAACGACACATTTTTTTTGTTATTGACAACTAAAAATGATGAAATATCTAGAGAAATGATGAAGAAAATGTGATGAGTGGATATGAAAAAGAAATACGAGTAAGAATTATTATAAAAGCATGTTCAAAACGCAGCTAAAAGATAATTATTAGAAAAAGAATTGATGACATAATAATTGTATGGTAAAGGAAGATATGGTGTCAAGTTAATGATCTTTGAAACTCTAAATATCCATAATAATAACTAAATAAAAATAATATAAGGAAACAACAAAACAAGGGTTGGCTCCAAATATATGTACTTGTACTTGGACTGAATTTTACTTGTACTTAGACACAATATACATGAAAAATACCAAGTACATTCAAGTAATTAAACTTTTTGCAGCATCTGATAGACCTAATTAAACTCTACAACTGTAATTATGAATAATTTTTCTACGACTAATAACTACGCAGTAAAATTAAACGGTATATTTTTCCCAAAAAATACATTTCCTCCTCATTTTCTCGAAAGCTATTAGAGATATTGAAATTATCATTGCAGCATCTGATAGACCTAATTAAACTCTACAACTGTAATTATGAATATTTCTATGACTAATAATTACGCAGTAAAATTAAACCGTATATTTTTTCCAAAACAATTTCCTCCATTTCTCGAAATCTATTAGAGATATTGGAAATATCATTGCAGCGTCTGATAGACGAAATTAAACTCTACAACTGTAATTATGAATATTTGTGCTATGACTAATAATTACGCAGTAAAATTAAACCGTATATTTTTTCCAAAAAATACATTTCCTCCTCATATTCTCGAAAGCTATTAGAGATATTGGAAATATCATTGCAGCATCTGATAGACCTAATTAAACTCTACAACTGTAATTATGAATATTTGTTATATGACTGATAATTACGCAGTAAAATTAAACCGTATATTTTTTCCAAAACAATTTCCTCCTTTTCTCGAAAGCTATTAGAGATATTGGAAATATCATTGCAGCATCTGATCGACCTAATTAAACTCTACAACTGTAATTATGAATATTTGTTCTATGACTAATAATTACGCATAAAATTAAACCATATATTATTTCCTAAAAATACATTTCCTCCTCATTTTCTCGAAAGCTATTAGAGATATTGGAAATATCATTGCAGCATCTGATAGACCTAATTAAACTCTACAACTGTAATTATGAATATTTGTTCTATGACTAATAATTACGCAGTAAAATTAAACCGCATATTTAAAAAAAAAAATACATTTCCTCCTTATTTTCTCGAAAGCTATTGGAGATATTGTAAATATCATTGCAGCATCTGATAGACCTAATTAAACTCTACAACTGTAATTATGAATATTTGTTCTATGACTAAAATTACGCAGTAAAATTAAACCGTATATTTTTTCCAAAAAATACATTTCCTCCTCATTTTCTCGAAAGCTATTAGAAATATTGAAAATATTATTACATCATCTGATAGACCTAATTAAACTCTACAACTGTAATTATGAATAATTGTTCTCTGACTAATAATTACGCAGTAAAATTAAACCGTATATTTTTTCCAAAAAATATATTTCCTATTCATTTTCTAGAAAGCTATTAGAGATATTGGAAATATCATTACAGCATCTGATAGACCTAATTAAACTCTACAACTGTAATTATGAATATTTGTTCTATGACTGATAATTACGCAGTAAAATTAAACCGTATATTTTTTCCAAAACAATTTCCTCCTTTTCTCGAAAGCTATTAGAGATATTGGAAATATCATTGCAGCATCTGATAGACCTAACTGAACTCTACAACTGTAATTATGAATATTTGTTCTATGACTAATAATTACGCAGTAAAATTAAACCGTATATTTTTTCCAAAACAATTTCCTCCTTTTCTCGAAAGTTATTAGAGATATTGGAAATATCATTGCAGCATCTGATAGACCTAATTAAACTCTAAAACTGTAATTATGAATATTTGTTCTATGACTGATAATTACGTAGTAAAATTAAACCGTATATTTTTTCCAAAACAATTTCCTCCTTTTCTCGAAAGCTATTAGAGATATTGGAAATATCATTGCAGCATCTGATAGACCAAATTAAACTCTACAACTGTAATTATGAATATTTGTTCTATGACCGATAATTACGCAATAAAATTAAACCGTATATTTTTTCCAAAACAATTTCCTCGTTTTCTCGATAGCTATTAGATATATTGGAAATATCATTGCAGCATCTGATAGAACTAATTAAACTCTACAATTGTAATTATTAATATTTGTTCTATGACTGATATTTACGCAGTAAAATTAAACCGTATATTTTTTCCAAAATTTCCTCCTTTTTTCGAAAGCTATCAGAGATATTGGAAATATCATTGCAGCATCTGATAGACCAAATTAAACTCTACAACTGTAATTATGAATATTTGTTCTATGACCGATAATTACGCAATAAAATTAAACCGTATATTTTTTCCAAAAAAATGTCCTCCTTTTCCCGAAAGCTATTAGAGGTATTGGAAATATCATTGCAGCATCTGATAGACCTAATTAAACTCTACAATTGTAATTATGAATATTTGTTCTATGACTGATAATTACGCAGTAAAATTAAACCGTATATTTTTTCCAAAACAATTTCCTCCTTTTCTCGAAAGCTATTAGAGATATTGGAAATATCATTGCAGCATCTGATAGACCTAATTAAACTCTACAACTGTAATTATGAATATTTGTTCTATGACCGATAATTACGCAATAAAATTAAACCGTATATTTTTTCCAAAACAATTTCCTCGTTTTCTCGATAGCTATTAGAGATATTGGAAATATCATTGCAGCATTTGATAGACCTAATTAAACTCTACAACTGTAATTATGAATATTTGTTCTATGACTGATAATTACGCAGTAAAATTAAACCGTATATTTTTTCCAAAACAATTTCCTCCTTTTCTCGAAAGCTATTCGAGATATTGGAAATATCATTGCAGCATCTGATAGACCTAATTAAACTCTACAACTTTAATTATGAATATTTGTTCTATGACCGATAATTACGCAATAAAATTAAACCGTATATTTTTTCCAAAACAATTTCCTCGTTTTCTCGATAGCTATTGGAGATATTGGAAATATAATTGCAGCATCTGATAGACCTAATTAAACTCTACAACTGTAATTATGAATATTTGTTCTATGACTGATAATTACGCAGTAAAATTAAACCGTATATTTTTTCCAAAACAATTTCCTCCTTTTCTCGAAAGGTATTAGAGATATTGGAAATATCATTGTAGCATCTGATAGACCTAATTAAACTCTACAACTGTAATTATGAATATTTGTTCTATGACTGATAATTACGCGGTAAAATTAAACCGTATATTTTTTCAAAACCAATTTCCTCCTTTTCTCGAAAGCTATTAGAGATATTGGAAATATCATTGCAGCATCTGATAGACCTAATTAAACTCTACAACTGTAATTATGAATATTTGTTCTATGACTGATAATTACGCAGTAAAATTAAACCGTATATTTTTTCCAAAACAATTTCCTCCTTTTCTCGAAAGCTATTAGAGATATTGGAAATATCATTGCAGCATCTGATAGACCTAATTAAACTCTACAACTGTAATTATGAAAATTTGTTCTATGACTGATAATTACGCAGTAAAATTAAACCGTATATTTTTTCCAAAACAATTTCCTCCTTTTCTCAAAAGCTATTAGAGATATTGGAAATATCATTAAAGCATCTGATAGACCTAATTAAACTCTACAACTGTAATTATGAATATTTGTTGTATGACTGATAATTACGCAGTAAAATTAAACCGTATATTATTTCCAAAACAATTTCCTCCTTTTCTCGAAAGCTATTAGAGATATTGGAAATATCATTGCAGCATCTGATAGACCTAATTAAACTCTACAACTGTAATTATGAATATTTGTTCTATGACCGATAATTACGCAATAAAATTAAACCGTATATTTTTTCCAAAACAATTTCCTCGTTTTCTCGATAGCTATTAGAGATATTGGAAATATCATTGCAGCATCTGATAGACCAAATTAAACTCTACAACTGTAATTATGAATATTTGTTCTATGACTGATAATTACGCAGTAAAATTAAACCGTATATTTTTTCCAAAACAATTTTCTCCTTTTCTCGAAAGCTATTAAAGATATTGGAAATATCATTGCAGCATCTGATAGACCTAATTAAACTCTACAACTGTAATTATGAATATTTGTTTTATGACCGATAATTACGCAATAAAATTAAACCGTATATTTTTTCCAAAACAATTTCCTCGTTTTTTCGATAGCTATTAGAGATATTGAAAATATCATTGTAGCATCTGATAGACCTAATTAAACTCTACAACTGTAATTATGAATATTTGTTCTATGACTGATAATTACGCAGTAAAATTAAACCGTATATTTTTTCCAAAACAATTTCCTCGTTTTCTCGATAGCTATTAGAGATATTGGAAATATCATTGCAGCATCTGATAGACCTAATTAAACTCTACAACTGTAATTATGAATATTTGTTCTATGACTGATAATTACGCAGAAAAATTAAACCGTATATTTTTTCCAAAACAATTTAATCTTTTTCTCGAAAGCTATTAGAGATATTGGAAATATCATTGCAGCATTTAATAGGCCTAATTAAACTCTACAACGGTAATTATGAATATTTGTTTTATGACCGATAATTACGCAATAAAATTAAACCGTATATTTTTTCCCAAACAATTTCCTCGTTTTCTCGATAGCTATTAGAGATATTGGAAATATCATTGCAGCATCTGATAGACCTAATTAAACTCTACAACTGTAATTATGAATATTTGTTCTATGACCGATAATTACGCAATAAAATTAAAGCGTATATTTTTTCCCAAACAATTTTCTCGTTTTCTCGATAGCTATTAGAGATATTGGAAATATCATTGCAGCATCTGATAGACCTAATTAAACTCTACAACTGTAATTATGAATATTTGTTCTATGACTGATAATTACGCAGAAAAATTAAACCGTATATTTTTTCCAAAACAATTTAATCTTTTTCTCGAAAGCTATTAGAGATATTGGAAATATCATTGCAGCATTTAATAGGCCTAATTAAACTCTACAACGGTAATTATGAATATTTGTTCTATGACCGATAATTACGCAATAAAATTAAACCGTATATTTTTTCCAAAATAATTTCCTCCTTTTCTCGAAAGCTATTAGAGATATTGGAAATATCATTGCAGCATCTGATAGATCTAATTAAACTCTACAACTGTAATTATGAATATTTGTTCTATGACCGATAATTACGCAATAAAATTAAAGCGTATATTTTTTCCTAAACAATTTCCTCGTTTTTTCGATAGCTATTAGGGATATTGGAAATATCATTGTGATGCTTCCAATTTAATTTCAAATAGGCCTACTGAATGTACCTTTTTTGTTATGTTTAGTCTGCCCTTAGATCTTGTATTCCCAAGGGGATACTGCATTATATAAATGTTTTTACTCACATCATTCATACTTTTATGCTATATGTTTATATTAAGGTTTATATTAGGATTGTTTCTCCAAACTTTCAAATCCTATGCAGTCAACCCCTCCCACAAGACAGTTTTCTATGGAAAGAAATTAATATCATAATCTTATCATTATTAATAGTTATTAACTTGTCAAAATGCTCTCCATAGTCTAATATAATTAACCTACTTAGTTATCTTCCCACAAAACTTTGTTAAGAATGACGTAATATTGCATCATGTGAGGCGATCATGCCCCAGGGCCTGTCCCTGAGAAAAGTCACGTAGACAAAAATGTTCCCCTATATAGTAATCCAGAGATCAGGTTCAATAGATATCTAAATGTCACTTATTTAGCGTAAAAATTAATTTCCTATAAACTAATAACTATTTCACGTCTCAATAATCATTAATAATAAGATCAAAGGAGGAATATCCTCGAAACCCCCCCTTCCCCCTTCTCATCTCCCGCCTTTTTCCCAGAGAGCATCATTCGTGGCTCACCCTTGATTGTGTTCGCAGGTGAGTGACATCGCTCTCGAAATCCCTCAATATTTGTGAAATCCAATACCTCTCGCCATTATTATATAGTCCACAATCTTCCCCAGTAGTCTGACAATACATGTAAACTCCTATTGAGATCTATTATAAGTGGATAATATCAATTTCCTTCTCTTAAAGAAGGACAACGTGGTTTCAAAACCGCATGGCCTCCTGTGTCCCCTGTTCCCCTTCAAAATAATATTTCATAGTGTACAATATATATTTTTCCCGGTAATCTCTATGTTATTGTGACTGTGTATTAACTTCTGAGTTAAGGAAGTGAATTATCATTCGTGGCTCACCCTTGATTGTGTTCGCAGGACTCCACCATCACACCTATACAGTGAACACATTTCCCACTATGTATTTGTTAGTAATGTCAAACCACGGGGTGAATTATGCCCCATCTAAGATATTTTTCTTTGTTGTATAAGGGAACCACGTGGGTTTGTTTTAAGATGTAGTTGTATTAGGTTGGCCAAAGTAATTTTTTTGTTAGTTCTTCAGGGTAGGAAGGAAATTCAATGTTCGTGGAAGATGAATATGTCGGAAATGTTGAACCCTAGTTTAGGAAAAATTCTCTTGAGAAAAAGGTTACTTAACCACTCTCAGGTACAGTTACTAAATTCACAACATTTACAGGGTGACATAATTAGGGAAGGGAGTTAAGGGTATAAAGTTTGTTTTAGTGTATGAAAAGAATTGATATCTCTGAATGAGATAAAGGAAGACCAACTCAGTGTGTACGTTTATGGTCGTTTTCTCTGTTGTAAACAGTTAAGCTTCTGATGCCTTAGTGTATGTTTAAGGTATATTCCATCCCAACTATACAGTAAATAAATAACTAGTAAATCTAAAGAAGTGATTTCGTATTATAATAACCTCTGTTGGTGTGGTAATGTTAATAGGGAGGGGCTCAACACTCTTGAAAAAGGATATGAAACAAATCCACGAATCCATGTGCCTTATTGAAACTCAGTCCACTCTACCAAATAACTAAATTGTTAAATCAGTTCCCCCTTTCTTTTCATTGGTCGCCTATATTTCCCTGGTAGTAATTATTTTCTCTTTCGAATATTTTAACTTCCCTTTAGGAAGAAATTAAATTCCCTGAGAATCCCCTAATTCTCACTAAACCTTTGGGGGTGGTGGCAGCTTTCTTTCCTTAATATCCAGGGAAATATCCAACATCAGGGACCATTAATTAATATAATTAATCAAAGTAAATATATTTTTAATTGCCATGAGAGTTCCCCATTCGAAGTTAATTTAATGACAAGGCACCACACTGGTGGTCCTTCAGCAGTGAAGTGAAAGTAAAACAAATTAATTAAATAAAGAATAGAATAACAGAACAACAATTAACAAAATAAACAAATATAAAAATAACGCCCCCGTCCCCCCCCCCGGGCACCACACTGGTGGCTTAAGCGGTGGGATTCAAAGTGTTTTGAGCACTACCTAACAATTACCACAGCAAGTGAGGATGAAAAAGTTTCTTGTCATGCAATAATCAAGTAAGAGGAATGATAAATGAAGTAGTTGTACTCAGGGCCCTACGTGACACATGATTTGTTCTTTTGCTAAGGTATAGCTCTGGGTTAGGTTAAGTTAGTCTGGATTAAGTTAGTAAATAAGTTAGCCTGGATTAAGGTACCCTAACGATTATCCCGCTATAGTTTGGATAACTCGGGAAACGTTAGATGTAAAGGAAGATAATGATTTTGTGGAAGCAAGTTGATGTTATTTTTGTTTAATTAGGCACCTAATTGTGTCAGGTTTTGCCCACATTGCCGTAATCATTTAGTAAAGCTCGAGTTTATTTTTTTTTGGTGATGAAATTAAGTAAGGTTAGTGAGTTAAAGATTCAACAACTTAGAGGCACCCTAAACTTCCAACACAAACAAAACACACACACTGTTCTGGAGAGCATGGAGCAGTACGTCGCAGGCCTCGGAATGCCCCAGTCTATGGTCCACGACAACGGATTGGAGTCCGTGTCGCAGCAGTTCAAGATCTCTACAGGAGACATCGGATCCTCAGTCTTCACATGGCAGTCAAGACCAAAGCCACATGTGGACAAAGAGGAGTGGTTACTGACTCCTCTGGAAGTTTTGTGTGCCGGGAAAGACAATGATGAACCGATGCCTCCACGGCTGTGTGGTGGACCTGAGCGATGTATTGAGGAGTGTGGATACAGTGGCTGGGCAGAAACAACCCCAAAGAACTATGCCACAATGGGTGTTAGTTTTAAGGTGTAGAGGAAAAGGTTTGGACAATTAGTGGTGCTAAGTTGCAATCCCCTTGGAGGTATGTTGCTTGTGAATCGACCCAGGTGTGACAGGTCGTTAGACTATCCACCTTAATTCCCCCGGGCCTAGTTTGAGCCCTGAAGGAGTGGTGAACTTTTAAACTAGAAGATAAGTTCACAGGATTGTGTGTAGTTCACACAATGGACTAGTTCAGGAAGCTGTAGGCCACTTTAACGTGAGGGAATCACACCTGGTAGTAGTGTGATTAGGCCTCTAAGCTACAGTCTGCCGGTGTTAGGAGGTGGAGGAGACATCAGGACGTAGCCTAAGCTCTGTCAAATGCTTCCTGTATGACCACTTGCTGCGGAAACGAATGAAGGGTGATTGAATGCGAATGTTGTGAGCAAATGAAGATGAATGACTGAGAATTTATGTTATTGTTTGTTTTGGTGTGAAAGTCAAGGGCTGGAAGGCTCAACTTAGCTACCGAGTGTCCGGGATCTTGTACAGTTGACGAGATCATCCATACTTCTCTCATGAGTATGTGGACTGGGGTGTGCCCTACAATAATCTGAACTACAGCCAAGTAGCAGCAGTAGCCAGGCAATTGGTTTCTCAGGAACCACATATTACGTTGCCAGTGTTTTAGCCAGGAAGGGCTGCAGAAGTAGTGGAGTGGTGGGGAAGGTCGAGTGAATGTTAGACTGATGGAAAACCAAGGTGGGTTGTAACCTTAGTGACCACTAAACCAGTTCCTAAATGGTAAACCTGTTAGGATGTAATTTTTTTTTTATTATTAGTGAGTAAAAACATTTCACCCGGAGGGAAAAGTCGTGTGATGCTTCCAATTTAATTTCAAATAGGCCTACTGAATGTACCTTTTTTGTTATGTTTAGTCTGCCCTTAGATCTTGTATTCCCAAGGGGATACTGCATTATATAAATGTTTTTACTCACATCATTCATACTTTTATGCTATATGTTTATATTAAGGTTTATATTAGGATTGTTTCTCCAAACTTTCAAATCCTATGCAGTCAACCCCTCCCACAAGACAGTTTTCTATGGAAAGAAATTAATATCATAATCTTATCATTATTAATAGTTATTAACTTGTCAAAATGCTCTCCATAGTCTAATATAATTAACCTACTTAGTTATCTTCCCACAAAACTTTGTTAAGAATGACGTAATATTGCATCATGTGAGGCGATCATGCCCCAGGGCCTGTCCCTGAGAAAAGTCACGTAGACAAAAATGTTCCCCTATATAGTAATCCAGAGATCAGGTTCAATAGATATCTAAATGTCACTTATTTAGCGTAAAAATTAATTTCCTATAAACTAATAACTATTTCACGTCTCAATAATCATTAATAATAAGATCAAAGGAGGAATATCCTCGAAACCCCCCCTTCCCCCTTCTCATCTCCCGCCTTTTTCCCAGAGAGCATCATTCGTGGCTCACCCTTGATTGTGTTCGCAGGTGAGTGACATCGCTCTCGAAATCCCTCAATATTTGTGAAATCCAATACCTCTCGCCATTATTATATAGTCCACAATCTTCCCCAGTAGTCTGACAATACATGTAAACTCCTATTGAGATCTATTATAAGTGGATAATATCAATTTCCTTCTCTTAAAGAAGGACAACGTGGTTTCAAAACCGCATGGCCTCCTGTGTCCCCTGTTCCCCTTCAAAATAATATTTCATAGTGTACAATATATATTTTTCCCGGTAATCTCTATGTTATTGTGACTGTGTATTAACTTCTGAGTTAAGGAAGTGAATTATCATTCGTGGCTCACCCTTGATTGTGTTCGCAGGACTCCACCATCACACCTATACAGTGAACACATTTCCCACTATGTATTTGTTAGTAATGTCAAACCACGGGGTGAATTATGCCCCATCTAAGATATTTTTCTTTGTTGTATAAGGGAACCACGTGGGTTTGTTTTAAGATGTAGTTGTATTAGGTTGGCCAAAGTAATTTTTTTGTTAGTTCTTCAGGGTAGGAAGGAAATTCAATGTTCGTGGAAGATGAATATGTCGGAAATGTTGAACCCTAGTTTAGGAAAAATTCTCTTGAGAAAAAGGTTACTTAACCACTCTCAGGTACAGTTACTAAATTCACAACATTTACAGGGTGACATAATTAGGGAAGGGAGTTAAGGGTATAAAGTTTGTTTTAGTGTATGAAAAGAATTGATATCTCTGAATGAGATAAAGGAAGACCAACTCAGTGTGTACGTTTATGGTCGTTTTCTCTGTTGTAAACAGTTAAGCTTCTGATGCCTTAGTGTATGTTTAAGGTATATTCCATCCCAACTATACAGTAAATAAATAACTAGTAAATCTAAAGAAGTGATTTCGTATTATAATAACCTCTGTTGGTGTGGTAATGTTAATAGGGAGGGGCTCAACACTCTTGAAAAAGGATATGAAACAAATCCACGAATCCATGTGCCTTATTGAAACTCAGTCCACTCTACCAAATAACTAAATTGTTAAATCAGTTCCCCCTTTCTTTTCATTGGTCGCCTATATTTCCCTGGTAGTAATTATTTTCTCTTTCGAATATTTTAACTTCCCTTTAGGAAGAAATTAAATTCCCTGAGAATCCCCTAATTCTCACTAAACCTTTGGGGGTGGTGGCAGCTTTCTTTCCTTAATATCCAGGGAAATATCCAACATCAGGAACCATTAATTAATATAATTAATCAAAGTAAATATATTTTTAATTGCCATGAGAGTTCCCCATTCGAAGTTAATTTAATGACAAGGCACCACACTGGTGGTCCTTCAGCAGTGAAGTGAAAGTAAAACAAATTAATTAAATAAAGAATAGAATAACAGAACAACAATTAACAAAATAAACAAATATAAAAATAACGCCCCCGTCCCCCCCCCCGGGCACCACATCATTGCAGCATCTGATAGACCTAATTAAACTCTACAACTGTAATTATGAATATTTGTTCTATGACTGATAATTACGCAGTAAAATTAAACCGTACATTTTTTCCCAAACAATTTCCTCGTTTTCTCGATAGCTATTAGAGATATTGGAAATATCATTGCAGCATCTGATAGACCTGATTAAACTCTACATCTGTAATTATAGACCTAATTAAACTCTACATCTGTAATTATGAATATTTGTTCTATGACCGATAATTACGCAATAAAATTAAACATTAAACATATTTTTTCCAAAATAATTTCCTCCTTTTCTCGAAAGCTATTAGAGATATTGGAAATATCATTGCAGCATCTGATAGACCTAATTAAACTCTACAACTGTAATTATGAATATTTGTTCTATGACCGATAATTACGCAATAAAATTAAACCGTATATTTTTTCCCAAACAATTTCCTCGTTTTCTCGATAGCTATTAGAGATATTGGAAATATCATTGCAGCATCATATAGACCTAATTAAACTCTACAACTGTAATTATTAATATTTGTTCTATGACCGATAATTACGCAATAAAATTAAAGCGTATATTTTTTCCCAAACAATTTCCTCGTTTTCTCGATAGCTATTAGAGATATTGGAAATATCATTGCAGCATCTGATAGACCAAATTAAACTCTACAACGGTAATTATGAATATTTGTTCTATGACTGATAATTACGCAGAAAAATTAAACCGTATATTTTTTCCAAAACAATTTAATCTTTTTCTCGAAAGCTATTAGAGATATTGGAAATATCATTGCAGCATTTAATAGGCCTAATTAAACTCTATAACGGTAATTATGAATATTTGTTCTATGACCGATAATTACGCAATAAAATTAAACCGTATATTTTTTCCCAAACAATTTCCTCGTTTTCTCGATAGCTATTAGAGATATTGGAAATATCATTGCAGCATCTGATAGACCTAATTAAACTCTACAACTGTAATTATGAATATTTGTTCTATGACCGATAATTACGCAATAAAATTAAAGCGTATATTTTTTCCCAAACAATTTCCTCGTTTTCTCGATAGCTATTAGAGATATTGGAAATATCATTGCAGCATCTGATAGACCTAATTAAACTCTACAACTGTAATTATGAATATTTGTTCTATGACTGATAATTACGCAGAAAAATTAAACCGTATATTTTTTCCAAAACAATTTAATCTTTTTCTCGAAAGCTATTAGAGATATTGGAAATATCATTGCAGCATTTAATAGGCCTAATTAAACTCTACAACGGTAATTATGAATATTTGTTCTATGACCGATAATTACGCAATAAAATTAAACCGTATATTTTTTCCAAAATAATTTCCTCCTTTTCTCGAAAGCTATTAGAGATATTGGAAATATCATTGCAGCATCTGATAGATCTAATTAAACTCTACAACGGTAATTATGAATATTTGTTCTATGACCGATAATTACGCAATAAAATTAAAGCGTATATTTTTTCCTAAACAATTTCCTCGTTTTTTCGATAGCTATTAGAGATATTGGAAATATCATTGCAGCATCTGATAGACCTAATTAAACTCTACAACTGTAATTATGAATATTTGTTCTATGACTGATAATTACGCAGTAAAATTAAACCGTACAATTTTTTCCCAAACAATTTCCTCGTTTTCTCGATAGCTATTAGAGATATTGGAAATATCATTGCAGCATCTGATAGACCTGATTAAACTCTACATCTGTAATTATAGACGTAATTAAACTCTACATCTGTAATTATGAATATTTGTTCTATGACCGATAATTACGCAATAAAATTAAACATTATATTTTTTCCAAAATAATTTCCTCCTTTTCTCGAAAGCTATTAGAGATATTGGAAATATCATTGCAGCATCTGATAGACCTAATTAAACTCTACAACTGTAATTATGAATATTTGTTCTATGACCGATAATTACGCAATAAAATTAAACCGTATATTTTTTCCCAAACAATTTCCTCGTTTTCTCGATAGCTATTAGAGATATTGGAAATATCATTGCAGCATCATATAGACCTAATTAAACTCTACAACTGTAATTATTAATATTTGTTCTATGACCGATAATTACGCAATAAAATTAAAGCGTATATTTTTTCCCAAACAATTTCCTCGTTTTCTCGATAGCTATTAGAGATATTGGAAATATCATTGCAGCATCTGATAGACCAAATTAAACTCTACAACGGTAATTATGAATATTTGTTCTATGACTGATAATTACGCAGAAAAATTAAACCGTATATTTTTTCCAAAACAATTTAATCTTTTTCTCGAAAGCTATTAGAGATATTGGAAATATCATTGCAGCATTTAATAGGCCTAATTAAACTCTATAACGGTAATTATGAATATTTGTTCTATGACCGATAATTACGCAATAAAATTAAACCGTATATTTTTTCCCAAACAATTTCCTCGTTTTCTCGATAGCTATTAGAGATATTGGAAATATCATTGCAGCATCTGATAGACCTAATTAAACTCTACAACTGTAATTATGAATATTTGTTCTATGACCGATAATTACGCAATAAAATTAAAGCGTATATTTTTTCCCAAACAATTTCCTCGTTTTCTCGATAGCTATTAGAGATATTGGAAATATCATTGCAGCATCTGATAGACCTAATTAAACTCTACAACTGTAATTATGAATATTTGTTCTATGACTGATAATTACGCAGAAAAATTAAACCGTATATTTTTTCCAAAACAATTTAATCTTTTTCTCGAAAGCTATTAGAGATATTGGAAATATCATTGCAGCATTTAATAGGCCTAATTAAACTCTACAACGGTAATTATGAATATTTGTTCTATGACCGATAATTACGCAATAAAATTAAACCGTATATTTTTTCCAAAATAATTTCCTCCTTTTCTCGAAAGCTATTAGAGATATTGGAAATATCATTGCAGCATCTGATAGATCTAATTAAACTCTACAACGGTAATTATGAATATTTGTTCTATGACCGATAATTACGCAATAAAATTAAAGCGTATATTTTTTCCTAAACAATTTCCTCGTTTTTTCGATAGCTATTAGAGATATTGGAAATATCATTGCAGCATCTGATAGACCTAATTAAACTCTACAACTGTAATTATGAATATTTGTTCTATGACTGATAATTACGCAGTAAAATTAAACCGTACAATTTTTTCCCAAACAATTTCCTCGTTTTCTCGATAGCTATTAGAGATATTGGAAATATCATTGCAGCATCTGATAGACCTGATTAAACTCTACATCTGTAATTATAGACGTAATTAAACTCTACATCTGTAATTATGAATATTTGTTCTATGACCGATAATTACGCAATAAAATTAAACATTATATTTTTTCCAAAATAATTTCCTCCTTTTCTCGAAAGCTATTAGAGATATTGGAAATATCATTGCAGCATCTGATAGACCTAATTAAACTCTACAACTGTAATTATGAATATTTGTTCTATGACCGATAATTACGCAATAAAATTAAACCGTATATTTTTTCCCAAACAATTTCCTCGTTTTCTCGATAGCTATTAGAGATATTGGAAATATCATTGCAGCATCATATAGACCTAATTAAACTCTACAACTGTAATTATGAATATTTGTTCTATGACCGATAATTACGCAATAAAATTAAAGCGTATATTTTTTCCCAAACAATTTCCTCGTTTTCTCGATAGTTATTAGAGATATTGGAAATATCATTGCAGCATCTGATAGACCTAATTAAACTCTACAACTGTAATTATGAATATTTGTTCTATGACTGATAATTACGCAGAAAAATTAAACCGTATATTTTTTCCAAAACAATTTAATCTTTTTCTCGAAAGCTATTAGAGATATTGGAAATATCATTGCAGCATTTAATAGGCCTAATTAAACTCTACAACGGTAATTATGAATATTTGTTCTATGACCGATAATTACGCAATAAAATTAAACCGTATATTTTTTCCCAAACAATTTCCTCGTTTTCTCGATAGCTATTAGAGATATTGGAAATATCATTGCAGCATCTGATAGACCTAATTAAACTCTACAACTGTAATTATGAATATTTGTTCTATGACCGATAATTACGCAATAAAATTAAAGCGTATATTTTTTCCCAAACAATTTCCTCGTTTTCTCGATAGCTATTAGAGATATTGGAAATATCATTGCAGCATCTGATAGACCTAATTAAACTCTACAACTGTAATTATGAATATTTGTTCTATGACTGATAATTACGCAGAAAAATTAAACCGTATATTTTTTCCAAAACAATTTAATCTTTTTCTCGAAAGCTATTAGAGATATTGGAAATATCATTGCAGCATTTAATAGGCCTAATTAAACTCTACAACGGTAATTATGAATATTTGTTCTATGACCGATAATTACGCAATAAAATTAAACCGTATATTTTTTCAAAAATAATTTCCTCCTTTTCTCGAAAGCTATTAGAGATATTGGAAATATCATTGCAGCATCTGATAGATCTAATTAAACTCTACAACTGTAATTATGAATATTTGTTCTATGACCGATAATTACGCAATAAAATTAAAGCGTATATTTTTTCCTAAACAATTTCCTCGTTTTTTCGATAGCTATTAGAGATATTGGAAATATCATTGCAGCATCTGATAGACCTAATTAAACTCTACAACTGTAATTATGAATATTTGTTCTATGACTGATAATTACGCAGTAAAATTAAACCGTACATTTTTTCCCAAACAATTTCCTCGTTTTCTCGATAGCTATTAGAGATATTGGAAATATCATTGCAGCATCTGATAGACCTGATTAAACTCTACATCTGTAATTATAGACCTAATTAAACTCTACATCTGTAATTATGAATATTTGTTCTATGACCGATAATTACGCAATAAAATTAAACATTATATTTTTTCCAAAATAATTTCCTCCTTTTCTCGAAAGCTATTAGAGATATTGGAAATATCATTGCAGCATCTGATAGACCTAATTAAACTCTACAACTGTAATTATGAATATTTGTTCTATGACCGATAATTACGCAATAAAATTAAACCGTATATTTTTTCCCAAACAATTTCCTCGTTTTCTCGATAGCTATTAGAGATATTGGAAATATCATTGCAGCATCATATAGACCTAATTAAACTCTACAACTGTAATTATGAATATTTGTTCTATGACCGATAATTACGCAATAAAATTAAAGCGTATATTTTTTCCCAAACAATTTCCTCGTTTTCTCGATAGCTATTAGAGATATTGGAAATATCATTGCAGCATCTGATAGACCTAATTAAACTCTACAACTGTAATTATGAATATTTGTTCTATGACTGATAATTACGCAGAAAAATTAAACCGTATATTTTTTCCAAAACAATTTAATCTTTTTCTCGAAAGCTATTAGAGATATTGGAAATATCATTGCAGCATTTAATAGGCCTAATTAAACTCTACAACGGTAATTATGAATATTTGTTCTATGACCGATAATTACGCAATAAAATTAAACCGTATATTTTTTCCCAAACAATTTCCTCGTTTTCTCGATAGCTATTAGAGATATTGGAAATATCATTGCAGCATCTGATAGACCTAATTAAACTCTACAACTGTAATTATGAATATTTGTTCTATGACCGATAATTACGCAATAAAATTAAAGCGTATATTTTTTCCCAAACAATTTCCTCGTTTTCTCGATAGCTATTAGAGATATTGGAAATATCATTGCAGCATCTGATAGACCTAATTAAACTCTACAACTGTAATTATGAATATTTGTTCTATGACTGATAAATACGCAGAAAAATTAAACCGTATATTTTTTCCAAAACAATTTAATCTTTTTCTCGAAAGCTATTAGAGATATTGGAAATATCATTGCAGCATTTAATAGGCCTAATTAAACTCTACAACGGTAATTATGAATATTTGTTCTATGACCGATAATTACGCAATAAAATTAAACCGTATATTTTTTCCAAAATAATTTCCTCCTTTTCTCGAAAGCTATTAGAGATATTGGAAATATCATTGCAGCATCTGATAGATCTAATTAAACTCTACAACTGTAATTATGAATATTTGTTCTATGACCGATAATTACGCAATAAAATTAAAGCGTATATTTTTTCCTAAACAATTTCCTCGTTTTTTCGATAGCTATTAGAGATATTGGAAATATCATTGCAGCATCTGATAGACCTAATTAAACTCTACAACTGTAATTATGAATATTTGTTCTATGACTGATAATTACGCAGTAAAATTAAACCGTACATTTTTTCCCAAACAATTTCCTCGTTTTCTCGATAGCTATTAGAGATATTGGAAATATCATTGCAGCATCTGATAGACCTGATTAAACTCTACATCTGTAATTATAGACCTAATTAAACTCTACATCTGTAATTATGAATATTTGTTCTATGACCGATAATTACGCAATAAAATTAAACATTATATTTTTTCCAAAATAATTTCCTCCTTTTCTCGAAAGCTATTAGAGATATTGGAAATATCATTGCAGCATCTGATAGACCTAATTAAACTCTACAACTGTAATTATGAATATTTGTTCTATGACCGATAATTACGCAATAAAATTAAACCGTATATTTTTTCCCAAACAATTTCCTCGTTTTCTCGATAGCTATTAGAGATATTGGAAATATCATTGCAGCATCATATAGACCTAATTAAACTCTACAACTGTAATTATGAATATTTGTTCTATGACCGATAATTACGCAATAAAATTAAAGCGTATATTTTTTCCCAAACAATTTCCTCGTTTTCTCGATAGCTATTAGAGATATTGGAAATATCATTGCAGCATCTGATAGACCTAATTAAACTCTACAACTGTAATTATGAATATTTGTTCTATGACTGATAATTACGCAGAAAAATTAAACCGTATATTTTTTCCAAAACAATTTAATCTTTTTCTCGAAAGCTATTAGAGATATTGGAAATATCATTGCAGCATTTAATAGGCCTAATTAAACTCTACAACGGTAATTATGAATATTTGTTCTATGACCGATAATTACGCAATAAAATTAAACCGTATATTTTTTCCCAAACAATTTCCTCGTTTTCTCGATAGCTATTAGAGATATTGGAAATATCATTGCAGCATCTGATAGACCTAATTAAACTCTACAACTGTAATTATGAATATTTGTTCTATGACCGATAATTACGCAATAAAATTAAAGCGTATATTTTTTCCCAAACAATTTCCTCGTTTTCTCGATAGCTATTAGAGATATTGGAAATATCATTGCAGCATCTGATAGACCTAATTAAACTCTACAACTGTAATTATGAATATTTGTTCTATGACTGATAATTACGCAGAAAAATTAAACCGTATATTTTTTCCAAAACAATTTAATCTTTTTCTCGAAAGCTATTAGAGATATTGGAAATATCATTGCAGCATTTAATAGGCCTAATTAAACTCTACAACGGTAATTATGAATATTTGTTCTATGACCGATAATTACGCAATAAAATTAAACCGTATATTTTTTCCCAAACAATTTCCTCGTTTTCTCGATAGCTATTAGAGATATTGGAAATATCATTGCAGCATCTGATAGACCTAATTAAACTCTACAACTGTAATTATGAATATTTGTTCTATGACCGATAATTACGCAATAAAATTAAAGCGTATATTTTTTCCCAAACAATTTCCTCGTTTTCTCGATAGCTATTAGAGATATTGGAAATATCATTGCAGCATCTGATAGACCTAATTAAACTCTACAACTGTAATTATGAATATTTGTTCTATGACTGATAATTACGCAGAAAAATTAAACCGTATATTTTTTCCAAAACAATTTAATCTTTTTCTCGAAAGCTATTAGAGATATTGGAAATATCATTGCAGCATTTAATAGGCCTAATTAAACTCTACAACGGTAATTATGAATATTTGTTCTATGACCCATGGTCAGCTTCTTCACTCCAACCTTGGGACGAAGAGCCCCCTTAGCCACAGGCTTCTTTCCAACTGCACCCTTGGCAGCTCCCTTACCCACAGGCTTCTTAGCTGAGCCCTTGGCTTCTTAGGGCCTTCTTAGGCCTTCTTAGGGGCTGCTGCTCCACTAGCTTGTTTCTTGGCTGCGGGTCCCTTGGCAGCAGATCCTGCTGGCCTCTTGGTTTCTGTTGTTGGTTTAGCGCCTGCTCCCTGCTTGGCACTGGCAGCGGCCTTGGCTCCCTGTTTCTTAGAGGCTCCGGCAGCTGCCTTGCCTCCAGTGGCTCCAGCACCCTGTTTGCCTCCAGCTTTGCCTGCACCCGCTGTAGCCTTAGCAGCAGCAGGTTTGCCTCCTGTGGCTCCACTTTTGCTTCCAGTCTGCTTGCCTCCAGCACCTGCTGACTTTCCTCCAGTGGCCCCACTCTTCCCCCCAGTGGCTCCACCCTTTCCTCCAGCAGCTGCAGCAGGCTTGCCTCCAGTTGCTCCACCTTTTGCACCAGCTGCTGCAGGCAGCTGGTGCAGGTGTCTTTCCACCAGCTGCGGGTGCAGCTTTTCCTCCCGCAGCTCCAGCTGGCTTGGCTCCAGTTGACTTTCCACCAGTGGCCCCAGCAGCTGGTTTGCCATCAGAGGCACCAGCTGCTGGCTTGCCTCCGGTAGCTCCTGCTGCTGGTTTTTTATCTTCTGCAAAAGAAGTATTAGTTTTGTGAGAATCATGATATTACATTACTTTGTGAGGCTCATTGCTCACTATGATTTGGTAGTGGGGAGTTAAGAACTATTCTTGTCAGGACTCGGGAGCCCACCTCTCAAGACATGTCAGCAGTGTATTGGCAATGCCCATTCGTCTATCACAACGGGATTTGAAAATGGATATAGTAGGTGCAGTTACTATCCATTCTGGAAGTGAATTCCAATCATCAATAACTGACTGCAAACCAGTTCCCTTTGATACTGGTCCCCCAATGGTCTGGTTTAGCCAACTTCAGGGTTTAGCCAACTCTCACCTTGCTGGTGTTACGAGGAACAATTTTGTGTACATATTCCTCCCACAGAAAAAGTTACAATAGGTTAAGTTCTACTCGGATATGTAAAAAGGAAAATATGACAATCTATATAGGATATATTTGAGGATTTTTAATTAATTCAACATAATGAGGCATCAGCTCCACTTCAGCCACTATTTTGGGGGATATACTATTGCGAGTTTTGCAGTGTTTATGAAAATTGGTTATTCTCGGAGTGGTCTGAAAAATCGGTCTACGGGGTTTTTTGTTGTACACTCGAACCTATTACAATTGGCTCTGGTGCACCTAATCTTGCAGATTTTGTATACAATTGCAGACTCATTGATGAAAGGAGACTAAAGCTTTTGAAATTACACTCACTGGAGAGGCGTAGGGTAAGGGGAAATCTGATTGAAGTATATAAGTTGGTGAAGGGTTTTAATAAGGGGGATGTAGGAAAAGTTCTTACGATCAGTAGTCTCACCTGGTCAGGATAGTGAGGATAGAACAAGAAATAACGGATTCAAACTATGAAAAATGTAGATTTAGTAAAGAAATATGCATAAATTGGTTTAAAAATAGGGTGGTAGATGATTGGAACAGACTCAGTCAGCAGGTAGTTAGTGCACAGACAATAGGGAGTTTTAAGAAAAGACTAGACGACTTCATGGATGGGGATGAGAGGTGGGTGTAGGTAATAAGGGAGTA
>JAXIVD010000950.1:37500-40000 GCA_036785275.1 Cancer borealis | reverse complement strand
GTGGGATGGAAACCCTCTCACACCAACTTCACTTCTCCTTGAATACTGAAATACTATCCATTTAGCAGAATATAGATACAAGACAAGACCATGATCATAAGTCATTACCTTGCACCCTGGCTGAAGCTGAAGCCTACCAATCCTACCCTCCTAGGCCAACAATCCAGGTCTCATGTCTGTATTTATCTAACTGTGACACAGGGAAAGACTTATGCTCCTACTGTCCTGTCTCTATATCTATTATCTACCTTAGCTTAAGTTCTCTTATATTCCTTGCATGGACAAGTATGAAATAAGATTGCCTTCACATTGATGCTCTGGATGTCCACCAAAAACAATAATCAACATACTTGCTCTTCCGTGGGACTGAGCGGCGAGGGTACTTGGGATTCCTTTGAAGTCTCAGAGTCTTGGGGCGACGGAATCGAACAGTAGTTCTGATCTTCTTCACTCTTGTGCCATGAGCCCCCTTCACAATCTGAAAGGGGAAGATACAGTCATTACCTAAACTCTCCTCCCCACCTCTAATGTCAGTAAAGCACATAACAATAACCAAACATGTATATGGTTACCCCAGGTCACAGTGACCCTGTGTCCCAGGGTAACGGATTAATTTCCACCACAGGCTCAAAGGCCAATGTGATAGGAGATGAGTGCCTGCAGCTGCAGCATGTGGCCGCACTTTACTTTGTTTTACTTTATAATGCACATATTAAAGTGGGTGTTCAAAATCGACAGAAGTTGTCCAGCAAGTCAACTTTTCAATTAACCTTAAAGGAAATCAATTTTTAACCTAACCTATACAATGACATGCATATATTCACCAAGACATGCATTGACAGGCCAAGCTTTGCAAATTTCTATACCATAAGATTGAGGTTATAATGAAAATTAGGTAGAATGATAGTGATGCAGCAAGGCACAGCTCCTTGATTTACATCATATCTATTCTCTAGGTGAACAGGGGCTACAGCATGAAAGAACATTGTTTCTCCCGTCAAGGATTCCAACCTTTAACCTCTTGCTTGTGAACCCACCACACTAACCATTATAGCTACTCAGTATAGATCCTGGGAAAAAATTTTGATTATGTAAAATAAACCCATAACTGTGACCTACCTTCAGAGCCACCCTGGAAGCCTTCTTTACTGCAATCTTTTTGCTTGTCTTGAGTCCCTTGAGTCTCTTGTCCTTGGAAGCTCCCATGGTCAGCTTCTTCACTCCAACCTTGGGACGAAGAGCCCCCTTAGCCACAGGCTTCTTTCCAACTGCACCCTTGGCAGCTCCCTTACCCACAGGCTTCTTAGCTGAGCCCTTGGCTTCTTAGGGCCTTCTTAGGCCTTCTTAGGGGCTGCTGCTCCACTAGCTTGTTTCTTGGCTGCGGGTCCCTTGGCAGCAGATCCTGCTGGCCTCTTGGTTCCTGTTGTTGGTTTAGCGCCTGCTCCCTGCTTGGCACCGGCAGCGGCCTTGGCACCAGCGGCGCCCTTGGCTCCCTGTTTCTTAGAGGCTCCGGCAGCTGCCTTGCCTCCAGTGGCTCCAGCACCCTGTTTGCCTCCAGCTTTGCCTGCACCCGCTGTAGCCTTAGCAGCAGCAGGTTTGCCTCCTGTGGCTCCACTTTTGCTTCCAGTCTGCTTGCCTCCAGCACCTGCTGACTTTCCTCCAGTGGCCCCACTCTTCCCCCCAGTGGCTCCACCCTTTCCTCCAGCAGCTGCAGCAGGCTTGCCTCCAGTTGCTCCACCTTTTGCACCAGCTGCTGCAGGCAGCTGGTGCAGGTGTCTTTCCACCAGCTGCGGGTGCAGCTTTTCCTCCCGCAGCTCCAGCTGGCTTGGCTCCAGTTGACTTTCCACCAGTGGCCCCAGCAGCTGGTTTGCCATCAGAGGCACCAGCTGCTGGCTTGCCTCCGGTAGCTCCTGCTGCTGGTTTTTTATCTTCTGCAAAAGAAGTATTAGTTTTGTGAGAATCATGATATTACATTACTTTGTGAGGCTCATTGCTCACTATGATTTGGTAGTGGGGAGTTAAGAACTATTCTTGTCAGGACTCGGGAGCCCACCTCTCAAGACATGTCAGCAGTGTATTGGCAATGCCCATTCGTCTATCACAACGGGATTTGAAAATGGATATAGTAGGTGCAGTTACTATCCATTCTGGAAGTGAATTCCAATCATCAATAACTGACTGCAAACCAGTTCCCTTTGATACTGGTCCCCCAATGGTCTGGTTTAGCCAACTTCAGGGTTTAGCCAACTCTCACCTTGCTGGTGTTACGAGGAACAATTTTGTGTACATAT
This sequence comes from Cancer borealis, assembly GCA_036785275.1. Lineage (NCBI taxonomy): Eukaryota > Metazoa > Arthropoda > Malacostraca > Decapoda > Cancridae > Cancer > Cancer borealis. Next base: position 37,709 of record JAXIVD010000950.1, on the reverse strand, counting down.
TCCTCCCACAGAAAAAGTTACAATAGGTTAAGTTCTACTCGGATATGTAAAAAGGAAAATATGACAATCTATATAGGATATATTTGAGGATTTTTAATTAATTCAACATAATGAGGCATCAGCTCCACTTCAGCCACTATTTTGGGGGATATACTATTGCGAGTTTTGCAGTGTTTATGAAAATTGGTTATTCTCGGAGTGGTCTGAAA
>JAXIVD010000950.1:30000-32500 GCA_036785275.1 Cancer borealis | reverse complement strand
CATATTACTAACACTCTTCATCTACACTGAAGAGGTAGTCTCCAGATAGTGCAGCCCTGGCCATGTCTACTAATGTGTGTGTATGTTATAGATTTGCTATGATACACTGGGGCCAAGCAAAGTAAGCAGACACCATGACTTTCTGATTTATAATTATTGTTTCCTTAGACTTAGAGTTTGGGCAAAAAACACTCACTTTCTTAACAGCTGATTTGATCTGGTACTTGTTGGCCAGTCTGTCAATGATGAAGACAAGGGTATTGTTGTCCTCAATCTTCTTCATGGCAGATTCAGTTGTGAGCGGGTACTTGATAATGTTAAAGGCATCCAGTCTATTGAAAAAAAGAAAACATATATATACTTCCCTCAGAACCAGGATGTACATTATCTACATACTGCCTGCATGTTGTAAAAGGTAACTGAAAGAAATGACAAGGTGGGATGGAAACCCTCTCACACCAACTTCACTTCTCCTTGAATACTGAAATACTATCCATTTAGCAGAATATAGATACAAGACAAGACCATGATCATAAGTCATTACCTTGCACCCTGGCTGAAGCTGAAGCCTACCAATCCTACCCTCCTAGGCCAACAATCCAGGTCTCATGTCTGTATTTATCTAACTGTGACACAGGGAAAGACTTATGCTCCTACTGTCCTGTCTCTATATCTATTATCTACCTTAGCTTAAGTTCTCTTATATTCCTTGCATGGACAAGTATGAAATAAGATTGCCTTCACATTGATGCTCTGGATGTCCACCAAAAACAATAATCAACATACTTGCTCTTCCGTGGGACTGAGCGGCGAGGGTACTTGGGATTCCTTTGAAGTCTCAGAGTCTTGGGGCGACGGAATCGAACAGTAGTTCTGATCTTCTTCACTCTTGTGCCATGAGCCCCCTTCACAATCTGAAAGGGGAAGATACAGTCATTACCTAAACTCTCCTCCCCACCTCTAATGTCAGTAAAGCACATAACAATAACCAAACATGTATATGGTTACCCCAGGTCACAGTGACCCTGTGTCCCAGGGTAACGGATTAATTTCCACCACAGGCTCAAAGGCCAATGTGATAGGAGATGAGTGCCTGCAGCTGCAGCATGTGGCCGCACTTTACTTTGTTTTACTTTATAATGCACATATTAAAGTGGGTGTTCAAAATCGACAGAAGTTGTCCAGCAAGTCAACTTTTCAATTAACCTTAAAGGAAATCAATTTTTAACCTAACCTATACAATGACATGCATATATTCACCAAGACATGCATTGACAGGCCAAGCTTTGCAAATTTCTATACCATAAGATTGAGGTTATAATGAAAATTAGGTAGAATGATAGTGATGCAGCAAGGCACAGCTCCTTGATTTACATCATATCTATTCTCTAGGTGAACAGGGGCTACAGCATGAAAGAACATTGTTTCTCCCGTCAAGGATTCCAACCTTTAACCTCTTGCTTGTGAACCCACCACACTAACCATTATAGCTACTCAGTATAGATCCTGGGAAAAAATTTTGATTATGTAAAATAAACCCATAACTGTGACCTACCTTCAGAGCCACCCTGGAAGCCTTCTTTACTGCAATCTTTTTGCTTGTCTTGAGTCCCTTGAGTCTCTTGTCCTTGGAAGCTCCCATGGTCAGCTTCTTCACTCCAACCTTGGGACGAAGAGCCCCCTTAGCCACAGGCTTCTTTCCAACTGCACCCTTGGCAGCTCCCTTACCCACAGGCTTCTTAGCTGAGCCCTTGGCTTCTTAGGGCCTTCTTAGGCCTTCTTAGGGGCTGCTGCTCCACTAGCTTGTTTCTTGGCTGCGGGTCCCTTGGCAGCAGATCCTGCTGGCCTCTTGGTTCCTGTTGTTGGTTTAGCGCCTGCTCCCTGCTTGGCACCGGCAGCGGCCTTGGCACCAGCGGCGCCCTTGGCTCCCTGTTTCTTAGAGGCTCCGGCAGCTGCCTTGCCTCCAGTGGCTCCAGCACCCTGTTTGCCTCCAGCTTTGCCTGCACCCGCTGTAGCCTTAGCAGCAGCAGGTTTGCCTCCTGTGGCTCCACTTTTGCTTCCAGTCTGCTTGCCTCCAGCACCTGCTGACTTTCCTCCAGTGGCCCCACTCTTCCCCCCAGTGGCTCCACCCTTTCCTCCAGCAGCTGCAGCAGGCTTGCCTCCAGTTGCTCCACCTTTTGCACCAGCTGCTGCAGGCAGCTGGTGCAGGTGTCTTTCCACCAGCTGCGGGTGCAGCTTTTCCTCCCGCAGCTCCAGCTGGCTTGGCTCCAGTTGACTTTCCACCAGTGGCCCCAGCAGCTGGTTTGCCATCAGAGGCACCAGCTGCTGGCTTGCCTCCGGTAGCTCCTGCTGCTGGTTTTTTATCTTCTGCAAAAGAAGTATTAGTTTTGTGAGAATCATGATATTACATTACTTTGTGAGGCTCATTGCTCACTATGATTTGGTAGTGGGGAGTTAAGAACTATTCTTGTCAGGACTCGGGAGCCCACCTCTCAAGACA
>JAXIVD010000950.1:22500-25000 GCA_036785275.1 Cancer borealis | reverse complement strand
CCTATCCACCCCTGCCTTGCATCCAACGTGGAGTGACAAGGACAAGTGACAAGGACGAATGAATCGCTCTTCTAACAGACCTCCACCGCCCCGCCCACCTGAAGTGCCCTTTTGTGTGCTTTTGTGTGCATAACAAACGCGTACGAAATGCAGCTTTCTTAAAATATTTGTATACATGAACCTCCACGACTTCTCCACCTCCTTTGGATATTTTTTTCACATCCACATTAATTCTTTTTACTTTTACCAACTATCAAGGGGTGACTCTATTGTACAGCGCTCGGCTCGTGACACAGGATAAAAGTTTGATCCTGGCTCACATCAGCTTCTTGATGAGAGTGGTAGTGCTCTCTCGTTAAACTTAGCAGAACTATGGGGTGTATTGTTACCTAGTCCAGGGGAATTATTGTCACATTTCTTGCCAACTATCAGGTGGTTAAAACCTTGATGCCACTCACATTAATGTATTTCATATTACTAACACTCTTCATCTACACTGAAGAGGTAGTCTCCAGATAGTGCAGCCCTGGCCATGTCTACTAATGTGTGTGTATGTTATAGATTTGCTATGATACACTGGGGCCAAGCAAAGTAAGCAGACACCATGACTTTCTGATTTATAATTATTGTTTCCTTAGACTTAGAGTTTGGGCAAAAAACACTCACTTTCTTAACAGCTGATTTGATCTGGTACTTGTTGGCCAGTCTGTCAATGATGAAGACAAGGGTATTGTTGTCCTCAATCTTCTTCATGGCAGATTCAGTTGTGAGCGGGTACTTGATAATGTTAAAGGCATCCAGTCTATTGAAAAAAAGAAAACATATATATACTTCCCTCAGAACCAGGATGTACATTATCTACATACTGCCTGCATGTTGTAAAAGGTAACTGAAAGAAATGACAAGGTGGGATGGAAACCCTCTCACACCAACTTCACTTCTCCTTGAATACTGAAATACTATCCATTTAGCAGAATATAGATACAAGACAAGACCATGATCATAAGTCATTACCTTGCACCCTGGCTGAAGCTGAAGCCTACCAATCCTACCCTCCTAGGCCAACAATCCAGGTCTCATGTCTGTATTTATCTAACTGTGACACAGGGAAAGACTTATGCTCCTACTGTCCTGTCTCTATATCTATTATCTACCTTAGCTTAAGTTCTCTTATATTCCTTGCATGGACAAGTATGAAATAAGATTGCCTTCACATTGATGCTCTGGATGTCCACCAAAAACAATAATCAACATACTTGCTCTTCCGTGGGACTGAGCGGCGAGGGTACTTGGGATTCCTTTGAAGTCTCAGAGTCTTGGGGCGACGGAATCGAACAGTAGTTCTGATCTTCTTCACTCTTGTGCCATGAGCCCCCTTCACAATCTGAAAGGGGAAGATACAGTCATTACCTAAACTCTCCTCCCCACCTCTAATGTCAGTAAAGCACATAACAATAACCAAACATGTATATGGTTACCCCAGGTCACAGTGACCCTGTGTCCCAGGGTAACGGATTAATTTCCACCACAGGCTCAAAGGCCAATGTGATAGGAGATGAGTGCCTGCAGCTGCAGCATGTGGCCGCACTTTACTTTGTTTTACTTTATAATGCACATATTAAAGTGGGTGTTCAAAATCGACAGAAGTTGTCCAGCAAGTCAACTTTTCAATTAACCTTAAAGGAAATCAATTTTTAACCTAACCTATACAATGACATGCATATATTCACCAAGACATGCATTGACAGGCCAAGCTTTGCAAATTTCTATACCATAAGATTGAGGTTATAATGAAAATTAGGTAGAATGATAGTGATGCAGCAAGGCACAGCTCCTTGATTTACATCATATCTATTCTCTAGGTGAACAGGGGCTACAGCATGAAAGAACATTGTTTCTCCCGTCAAGGATTCCAACCTTTAACCTCTTGCTTGTGAACCCACCACACTAACCATTATAGCTACTCAGTATAGATCCTGGGAAAAAATTTTGATTATGTAAAATAAACCCATAACTGTGACCTACCTTCAGAGCCACCCTGGAAGCCTTCTTTACTGCAATCTTTTTGCTTGTCTTGAGTCCCTTGAGTCTCTTGTCCTTGGAAGCTCCCATGGTCAGCTTCTTCACTCCAACCTTGGGACGAAGAGCCCCCTTAGCCACAGGCTTCTTTCCAACTGCACCCTTGGCAGCTCCCTTACCCACAGGCTTCTTAGCTGAGCCCTTGGCTTCTTAGGGCCTTCTTAGGCCTTCTTAGGGGCTGCTGCTCCACTAGCTTGTTTCTTGGCTGCGGGTCCCTTGGCAGCAGATCCTGCTGGCCTCTTGGTTCCTGTTGTTGGTTTAGCGCCTGCTCCCTGCTTGGCACCGGCAGCGGCCTTGGCACCAGCGGCGCCCTTGGCTCCCTGTTTCTTAGAGGCTCCGGCAGCTGCCTTGCCTCCAGTGGCTCCAGCACCCTGTTTGCCTCCAGCTTTGCCTGCACCCGCTGTAGCCTTAGCAGCAGCAG
>JAXIVD010000950.1:12500-17500 GCA_036785275.1 Cancer borealis | reverse complement strand
CTTAAAACAGCTTATATTTGTACACACACACACACACACACACACACAACACTGGCAACAACATGAATAACACGTGCACATAAAACAACTTAACTTACACGTGAGGCCGTCAGCTGCCGTCAGACAAACAAACACGGAGACACACACACACACACACACATACACTAGTCAGACGAGCATCTCAATCAAAACTTAGAGGCTACATAAAAAGTCAAATGTGTAAGTCAGTAAATAAACTCCTGTTATTTTGTCAAGATAACAGTGTTATGATATATTAATATATACTCAGTAAAGGAACAAGAAGCATTTATAAGGTTCACCGAGGTAGGCAAACAAGGCTTAATGCGTATGCGTATGCAGCATAATGCGTATGCATTATCTAATTGAATTTAACAGCCACCCAAATCACCTCCCTCACCTCACCGAGTCAAAGGGAATAAAGCGGACTTTCCACTCACATTCCCTGCCTATCCATCCCTGCCTATCCACCCCTGCCTTGCATCCAACGTGGAGTGACAAGGACAAGTGACAAGGACGAATGAATCGCTCTTCTAACAGACCTCCACCGCCCCGCCCACCTGAAGTGCCCTTTTGTGTGCTTTTGTGTGCATAACAAACGCGTACGAAATGCAGCTTTCTTAAAATATTTGTATACATGAACCTCCACGACTTCTCCACCTCCTTTGGATATTTTTTTCACATCCACATTAATTCTTTTTACTTTTACCAACTATCAAGGGGTGACTCTATTGTACAGCGCTCGGCTCGTGACACAGGATAAAAGTTTGATCCTGGCTCACATCAGCTTCTTGATGAGAGTGGTAGTGCTCTCTCGTTAAACTTAGCAGAACTATGGGGTGTATTGTTACCTAGTCCAGGGGAATTATTGTCACATTTCTTGCCAACTATCAGGTGGTTAAAACCTTGATGCCACTCACATTAATGTATTTCATATTACTAACACTCTTCATCTACACTGAAGAGGTAGTCTCCAGATAGTGCAGCCCTGGCCATGTCTACTAATGTGTGTGTATGTTATAGATTTGCTATGATACACTGGGGCCAAGCAAAGTAAGCAGACACCATGACTTTCTGATTTATAATTATTGTTTCCTTAGACTTAGAGTTTGGGCAAAAAACACTCACTTTCTTAACAGCTGATTTGATCTGGTACTTGTTGGCCAGTCTGTCAATGATGAAGACAAGGGTATTGTTGTCCTCAATCTTCTTCATGGCAGATTCAGTTGTGAGCGGGTACTTGATAATGTTAAAGGCATCCAGTCTATTGAAAAAAAGAAAACATATATATACTTCCCTCAGAACCAGGATGTACATTATCTACATACTGCCTGCATGTTGTAAAAGGTAACTGAAAGAAATGACAAGGTGGGATGGAAACCCTCTCACACCAACTTCACTTCTCCTTGAATACTGAAATACTATCCATTTAGCAGAATATAGATACAAGACAAGACCATGATCATAAGTCATTACCTTGCACCCTGGCTGAAGCTGAAGCCTACCAATCCTACCCTCCTAGGCCAACAATCCAGGTCTCATGTCTGTATTTATCTAACTGTGACACAGGGAAAGACTTATGCTCCTACTGTCCTGTCTCTATATCTATTATCTACCTTAGCTTAAGTTCTCTTATATTCCTTGCATGGACAAGTATGAAATAAGATTGCCTTCACATTGATGCTCTGGATGTCCACCAAAAACAATAATCAACATACTTGCTCTTCCGTGGGACTGAGCGGCGAGGGTACTTGGGATTCCTTTGAAGTCTCAGAGTCTTGGGGCGACGGAATCGAACAGTAGTTCTGATCTTCTTCACTCTTGTGCCATGAGCCCCCTTCACAATCTGAAAGGGGAAGATACAGTCATTACCTAAACTCTCCTCCCCACCTCTAATGTCAGTAAAGCACATAACAATAACCAAACATGTATATGGTTACCCCAGGTCACAGTGACCCTGTGTCCCAGGGTAACGGATTAATTTCCACCACAGGCTCAAAGGCCAATGTGATAGGAGATGAGTGCCTGCAGCTGCAGCATGTGGCCGCACTTTACTTTGTTTTACTTTATAATGCACATATTAAAGTGGGTGTTCAAAATCGACAGAAGTTGTCCAGCAAGTCAACTTTTCAATTAACCTTAAAGGAAATCAATTTTTAACCTAACCTATACAATGACATGCATATATTCACCAAGACATGCATTGACAGGCCAAGCTTTGCAAATTTCTATACCATAAGATTGAGGTTATAATGAAAATTAGGTAGAATGATAGTGATGCAGCAAGGCACAGCTCCTTGATTTACATCATATCTATTCTCTAGGTGAACAGGGGCTACAGCATGAAAGAACATTGTTTCTCCCGTCAAGGATTCCAACCTTTAACCTCTTGCTTGTGAACCCACCACACTAACCATTATAGCTACTCAGTATAGATCCTGGGAAAAAATTTTGATTATGTAAAATAAACCCATAACTGTGACCTACCTTCAGAGCCACCCTGGAAGCCTTCTTTACTGCAATCTTTTTGCTTGTCTTGAGTCCCTTGAGTCTCTTGTCCTTGGAAGCTCCCATGGTCAGCTTCTTCACTCCAACCTTGGGACGAAGAGCCCCCTTAGCCACAGGCTTCTTTCCAACTGCACCCTTGGCAGCTCCCTTACCCACAGGCTTCTTAGCTGAGCCCTTGGCTTCTTAGGGCCTTCTTAGGCCTTCTTAGGGGCTGCTGCTCCACTAGCTTGTTTCTTGGCTGCGGGTCCCTTGGCAGCAGATCCTGCTGGCCTCTTGGTTCCTGTTGTTGGTTTAGCGCCTGCTCCCTGCTTGGCACCGGCAGCGGCCTTGGCACCAGCGGCGCCCTTGGCTCCCTGTTTCTTAGAGGCTCCGGCAGCTGCCTTGCCTCCAGTGGCTCCAGCACCCTGTTTGCCTCCAGCTTTGCCTGCACCCGCTGTAGCCTTAGCAGCAGCAGGTTTGCCTCCTGTGGCTCCACTTTTGCTTCCAGTCTGCTTGCCTCCAGCACCTGCTGACTTTCCTCCAGTGGCCCCACTCTTCCCCCCAGTGGCTCCACCCTTTCCTCCAGCAGCTGCAGCAGGCTTGCCTCCAGTTGCTCCACCTTTTGCACCAGCTGCTGCAGGCAGCTGGTGCAGGTGTCTTTCCACCAGCTGCGGGTGCAGCTTTTCCTCCCGCAGCTCCAGCTGGCTTGGCTCCAGTTGACTTTCCACCAGTGGCCCCAGCAGCTGGTTTGCCATCAGAGGCACCAGCTGCTGGCTTGCCTCCGGTAGCTCCTGCTGCTGGTTTTTTATCTTCTGCAAAAGAAGTATTAGTTTTGTGAGAATCATGATATTACATTACTTTGTGAGGCTCATTGCTCACTATGATTTGGTAGTGGGGAGTTAAGAACTATTCTTGTCAGGACTCGGGAGCCCACCTCTCAAGACATGTCAGCAGTGTATTGGCAATGCCCATTCGTCTATCACAACGGGATTTGAAAATGGATATAGTAGGTGCAGTTACTATCCATTCTGGAAGTGAATTCCAATCATCAATAACTGACTGCAAACCAGTTCCCTTTGATACTGGTCCCCCAATGGTCTGGTTTAGCCAACTTCAGGGTTTAGCCAACTCTCACCTTGCTGGTGTTACGAGGAACAATTTTGTGTACATATTCCTCCCACAGAAAAAGTTACAATAGGTTAAGTTCTACTCGGATATGTAAAAAGGAAAATATGACAATCTATATAGGATATATTTGAGGATTTTTAATTAATTCAACATAATGAGGCATCAGCTCCACTTCAGCCACTATTTTGGGGGATATACTATTGCGAGTTTTGCAGTGTTTATGAAAATTGGTTATTCTCGGAGTGGTCTGAAAAATCGGTCTACGGGGTTTTTTGTTGTACACTCGAACCTATTACAATTGGCTCTGGTGCACCTAATCTTGCAGATTTTGTATACAATTGCAGACTCATTGATGAAAGGAGACTAAAGCTTTTGAAATTACACTCACTGGAGAGGCGTAGGGTAAGGGGAAATCTGATTGAAGTATATAAGTTGGTGAAGGGTTTTAATAAGGGGGATGTAGGAAAAGTTCTTACGATCAGTAGTCTCACCTGGTCAGGATAGTGAGGATAGAACAAGAAATAACGGATTCAAACTATGAAAAATGTAGATTTAGTAAAGAAATATGCATAAATTGGTTTAAAAATAGGGTGGTAGATGATTGGAACAGACTCAGTCAGCAGGTAGTTAGTGCACAGACAATAGGGAGTTTTAAGAAAAGACTAGACGACTTCATGGATGGGGATGAGAGGTGGGTGTAGGTAATAAGGGAGTATTGGAGTAACAGGAACTACCTAGTCAGGGCCTTTTGTAGATTCCTTATATTCTTAAACCCATTAAAAAATATATATTTGTAATTCAGCGGCATAACTGTTTGAGGTGATCTGAACAAGTATTTGATGTTGAATTTGCAGTCCATTATAAAGATTAGGAGATATCGAATAGGTCGTCTTACTAATATTTACCATATATCATGGCTATAACTTAATATATTTCACCTCATCACAATTTATTCCTTCGACATGTTATTCCCTTCCTAATGCCTCCTCGAGGCATTAGGAAGGCATTACAAAGGCATACAACATTACACTAATGCCAACTGAAGATAGAGTAGTACAAGTAACCATCACATAACAAATAAAATAAAATAAATATAAGCTTCTATCCCTCTGGCTTGTGTCCACACGTGACTCCATAACTACATCAATTATCCTTATTTAACGACACTTCACAAGCCTAATGACTACTGTAAGATATGATGACGATCTTATTTCTTCCATTACATATAGTCAACACGCATATAGGGACACACGGGAAGATGGCCGCTAGTGATGGGCGCTCGTGAACGAATCGGTTCATAGAGCCGGCTCTTCCAGATGAACGAGAAGAGCCGGATCTTTCTCGAGAGCCGTTTATTTTTAAGTTTC
>JAXIVD010000950.1:0-7500 GCA_036785275.1 Cancer borealis | reverse complement strand
GAGGAAATATATTAATACCTCGAGACATACATAACATTTATCTCAAGTCAGATTATAAGACGTAGAGGGAAGACTAAGCTAATAATAATAATAATAATAATAATAATAATAATAAAACATAATTACCTTCCTATCTACCTAATCTACAACATATGTGAGAATTAACTACCTATATTCCTATCAGAAATTAGATAAATATATAATTACGAGAACTATCCTTAACCAACCACCATTCAAACTATATACAAAGGGTTAATAAAAAGTACTATTCTTAACTACCATTAAAAGTATATACAAAGAATGGTTAAAAGTCATATTTTCTGCATATTAAATACCATTAAACGAGAGACGTGGAGGTCAAACAAGCAGCTTCACCAAGATTAATGTTAACTGTCGAGCAGGATAAATTTCAAGCGCCTCTCACCTGTGTGTGTGTGTGTGTGTGTGTGTGTGTGTGTGTGTGTCAAGGTGTAGAAGTGGTGATGATAATGATGATGATAATGATGAAATAAACGTAAATACTCCTATGAGAAAAATAATTAAATGCATATAAAAAAAAAAATAATGCGTTTCCTCTCCCGCTAAATGGCGCTTTGAGTTGGGAATCGAAGCCAGGGTCACGGCATTACGAGGCAGAGTTAGCACCACTCCCCCACTCAACCTTGACGGTGGTGGTGGTGGTGGTGGTGGTGGTAGTTATATTTACTAGCCCCTCCCTCTTTATAAGTAATACCAAGTTGGGGTAAATTCTTCACTTGATAGTTTAGAGATGAGATATTGAAGAAGAAGAGGAGGAAGAGGAAGAAGAAGAGGAGGAGGAAAGAGAGGAGAAGGAGGAGGAGGAGATTCCTGTTTGTTTACCTAGAAACTGGGTGGTGGTGATGGTGGTAGTGGTGTTGGGGGCTATATTTACCTCCCTCCACCACCACCACCACCACCACCACCACTACCTTTAATAAGCACCAGTACAATTAATAGCTTTCTGATGGTTTTTGAGCTGTGCGAGAGTGCTATCCTTACCTCCCCTTCATGCTGTGTGTCTTGGCTTCCATCCCACAGCAGCTGTTATCACAAACCTCACAGCACCACCATCACCACCACCACCACAGCGGATATTAAACACGGTGGAACATTTTGCGAATCGAACGGCTTGGAAGGGAGGTAAGGGAGGGAGAGAGAAGGAGCATGGTGTGTGTGTGTGTGTGTGTGTGTGTGGTTAGACTAGGCTTTAAATTATTAACCAAACCTCATGTAAGACCTCTTCTATCTCCAGCTAATCACGCACTTTATAGCTTTCTACCTTGAACGATGCTATTAGACCCCAAGTTATCCATTAGCTAAAGAACATAATGACAGGCTTCGATCAACTAATACTTCCCACTCGCCGCATTCACCTTACATCTGATAGTAGATATTTGCTCCACGCCTCAATGTATTACTAAGAGAAGGAACTGGACAATATTCAGAGTAACTTATCGTCTCATTGCTTCTCTCACTCCTCTTACTAGCTAGCTACAAGTAATTTTGACTGACGTTGAGGGCGGTAAGGTCATAAATAATGCGTTAGAAGGTTAGTTTTTGAGCTGTCGGAGAAAGGCGATGGTGGTGGTGGCGGTGGTGGTAACGGTATTTTCGTGGTACTGGTTGTGGTGGTGGTGGTGTATTAGCTACTACTACTACTACTATAACTACTACTACTACTGCTACTACTACTAGCTCTATGCATGGCTTGTCTGTCTGCCTGTCTGACTACTGCCCATCTCTCCTTTGTTTTTCTTGAGTAACTTGATTCTTTTATAGCAACTTACGTCTTGGTGAAATGTTTATGACCCAAACCTGATAACAACATTGAACATTACTCAAAGATTATTCCATCTGCCTTTGAGCTGGCAAGCAGGGAAGCACATAGAGGGAGAGAGAAAGAGAGAGTGAGAGGAGACAAAACAGCAAGGGAAAGATAGAAGGGAAGGAAGGGGAGAGAGAGTGAAGGAACGAAATAGCAAGGGAGAGAAGGGGAGGGAGAGAAAGAGAAGGAAACGAAACAGCAAGGGAGATATAACAAAAGAGAGAGAGAGAGAGAGAGAGAGAGAGAGAGAGAGAGAGAGAGAGAGAGAGAGAGAGAGAGAGAGAGAGAGAGAGAGAGAGAGAGAGAGAGAGAGAGAGAGAGAAGGAGATTAATCAGCAAGGGAAAGATAGAAAGAAAGAGTGAGAGAGAAGCAAAACAAAACAAAGACTGCATTGAGATGGTGTATTTACAGTAAGGATGGAAGCCCAGTTCTGTCTATCTGCCTGTCTGTCTGTTTGCCGCTATATATGCCCTTGTGTTATTTCACGGTCTTGCAGAATGAGTTATGAGTCTCTTAAATTACCCACCTGTCCAAGAACACTCATCATCTTCAGTGAGGTGACAGATTAAGTCTATAATGAGACGGTGCGTGTGTATGTGTGTGTGAGAGAGATAGAAGGAGGGAGGGAGGGAGAAAGAAGGAGTTATGTGTCTTCGGTCTTTCTCTGTACATATCTCTAGTCATTCTCATCTTTATTACAACGACCTGCTGTCTAAGAACGACCACTAATACTTATAATAGTTCCTCCAGTACACACATACAAGCAAAAAGAAAATGGATAACAGACCCACACACGGCCACGTATAACGAAGAGGAAGAGGAAGAGGAGAACCGTAGGAGAAGGGAGAAGAAAAAAAAGACGACACTGAACGGGTTAGACTAGGCTCTGCGCAAAGCCATTAAGCCCAAGGTAATTACAAGGCTGGAGATTTATGGACACTTTCATTATGACAAAAGTTAATAGTGTGGGTGGTATTATTTCATGTTGGAAGGCTGCAGTTACATAGCACAACAAACTTGGGGTACTTACATGCTTTCTCTGGTGACTCCTTAGCCGTCTGTGCAATACAAGACACTTTCACTTGTATAACTATTCACATGTAACCCCTAATTAACCCTCCATTTAGCCTGTTTCCTGTGTTTAATGATGATGTTTAAAGGGCTGAATGCGCTGGAAAATGTCAGCTTCTCTTATTCGCCTCCTCTTCTTCTTGTGTCTCTCGGTCTCCCCCACCTGTTATTTTCCGTTTAGTTTCGCCTCTAAAGTATGCTGATTTTCGCTTAATATAATCCAGTTTATGGTTATTGAAGATAGAATTATCGATACGTTGTGCTTATGATAAGATTTCATTGTTTGTTCATCTTTTTCAAAGTCTGTACACTTACCATCCGATCCAACATCCACTAGCGTCGCTGTAACCGCCATCTTTTCGTCACAATTTGTAGGACAGTCGAGTACAGTTTTAGGAGTACAATTACAAACACACACCGTAAGACCATTTTCAACCATGGTAAATAGCTGATCACATAACTGAAATCGTCTTTATCTAAGGTAAGTAAGAATATAACTTAATTATGTTAAACTACTTCAGATAATGTGATATGGATGTAAATAGATATGTATACTTGGCTTCGGTTTTATCCCATCTTACAATCTTTCCTATTCGTCATTAGATGGACACGTAGTAAGTGGTGAGTCAGTAGCTAGCTTTAAATTGGATCAGAGTATGGATAGGGATGCCAGGTGGGATGGCTAAATATTGGATTATTCCAAGGATGGGGGACAATGAGCTGCCTCGTGGTCATAATGTCCTACACGAGGCAGCTCCTTGTTCCTGGCCTCTTGCAGTCTCCTTATATCTTATATTCTTATGTTCTTAAGTGTTGGTTAGGCTTTCTCGTATGATTTATATATGAGAGAAAGAAAAAAAAAACCCACTAGCTACGAAACGATTTTTTTGGGTAAAATTTTCTTTTCTTTATTTTTCAGAAATCTCACAATACTAAGAATTTGCGACGGAAATGTGATTAAGAAAACCTTCTCAAAATCCAACAGGTAATGTATAAATAAAACCCTGAATTCTCTAGAGCGTAATGGTGAAGATGTAAAATAATACCTTTTTTTTGCACAAGAAGCCAACCAAAAATATTCCCAAAACAAACAAGAAAATAAATACCACGATAACAAAACAAACTCACGCAACCATTAATAAAGTCAAAACAGATAGAGAAAAAAAGGATACATCAAAGAAAAGAAAAAAAAAAATGAACACATCAATGTTAACGAAACCATAATAATGATGATGAAGGAGGGTGAAAGGCTCTCTAATCTTTGGTCTCTAATATCTCCAGCTTTGGTTTAACTTTTCGAGGTCTTGCTGCGTGTGGGAGTGTGAAAGTGAAGAGATGAAGCGTTTTAGGTGAACATTATAGTAATTTCACGCCGGTGTGAGGCCATCTGCTAGGAAGGGAAGGAAAGATCGTGTTTGCAAGGTGAAAGGAAAGGAATAGAAGCAAGGAAGGTGTTAAGGAAGAGAGGATTAGGTTGATAATTGTGGATAAAGGTTAAGGTTGATAAAGGAAGATAAATATAGGTTAGGTTATTAGTGTTACAGAGAATGTGTGTTTGAAAGTTAGGTTAGGTTAGAGATAGAGGATAAGGTTGATATTAGTGACTGAATGGTAAGATTGAAAGAAAGATAAGGTAAATGATAGTGAATACAGGATAAGGTTAATAAAGAAAGTTGTATAAGTAGATGATAATAAGGAAGGATAGATGACATGATAAATAGAAGTAAATAGAGATAAATAGATGATAACTTAGATGTGAAATAGAAGAATTAATAAAGGAAAGAATAGATAGATAGTATATAGTGATAATAAGAAATAATAGATGACAGAGTATAAGTAACATGTACAATAGAGGAATAGAATAGATCAATAAATAAGAAAAAAGGTAAAGTTAGGTAAATGAAGGAAATTGATAGGAATGTGGTAATAAGGAAAGATGAAAAGAATAAAAATCATGTGAAATAGAGGAATAGAAGATAATGCAAATAATTAAGAATATATATACAAGACAATTTAGATAAAACAGAAAAGAAAGAGCAAAAAAATGGATAATCCTTCAATTCTATCTTTCAATCCTACAATTTCAATCCTTCAATCCTACAAATTTAATAATCCTACAAGCCTAAAATCCTTCAATCCTACAATCCAATCCTATAATCATTCTATCTTATAATATTTTTCAACACCTTAATTCTATAAATCTACAATCCTTATAATCCTTCAATCCTACAGTCTTAATCCTACAGGTGTACGTGGGTGGCAAGGATGTGTGTGTTTAGGTACCATTAATCAACAGGTGTACACTCATTAATACCTGTCTACCCTCCGCTGGGCCAGGTAATTTATGTCTCCAGCTGCATTGCATTATTATTTCACTTACCGAGGTGGAAATGCAATACTTTAGAACTTATAATAGATACTTGTTATGGGTTTTGTATGTGTGTTTATATTTATGTGTGTGTTGAATTAATTATCGCGTGTCATAAGTGGGGATAATTATGTTAGTATTGTGTTATTGTTATATTATGATGTTCTGTTTTTTTGTTTTGTTTAATTGTGTGTGTATGTGTGTGTGTGTGTGTGTGTGTATGTAGAGTGAGGTTTATGTGTTGATTAATGTAGTGTGATGTAATTTATGATTGTATAGTGTTAATGAAAGGTAAATTAATACACTATAATCTCTATAATTCGACCTAATGGGTTTACACTGGGGTCAAATTAGCCGAAAGTCCAAATTATTCGATTATTATTACCTCCAGATCTCATCGATGATCGCAATTGGATTCAGTTTCTCTCGTGGAACAGTTTGAGGTGGAAGTGAAGGAGGGTGTGAAGAGCGGCCTCGAGTCCTCCTTCACCACCTCGGTCTCAAGTGCTAAAAATAAAAATAAAATAAATAAAAACACTGGTACTCATATCCAGTATAATCCAGACTTGCCGCTCCACTTAAAAGGTATTACGGAAAATAACGCCAGTACCTATTGAACTAAGGTCAGTCCCGGGTATCTGTCCGTCCCTACTAGTAATCCCCAGACAAGGTTGAATTATCCGAAAATTTGAATTATACGGGTTTGAATTATGGAGGTGTTAGTGTATAGTGGTAGGAATGTAAGTGTATGATTAAAAATAACAAATGATTTATAGGGACGCAAGAATTTGGACGGTGGTGGAAGAGACGAAAGGAAAGAGAAGAACAGTGACAGGAAGTAAAGGAAGGAAGGAAGGCAAGGGTGATGAAAGGAAGGGATTAAGATAGAAGCGGTAAGTGTTTGTTATGAATTTTTGTTATATATATATATGTTTATTATGGTATTTGCAAATCTTATATCAAGTTTAATTTTCTTCGTTTTTCCGTCAGATATAAGATGAAACGGTTATATGTAAATGTTATACCTAATTATTATTATTATACCTCGTTTCTTCGTTAGGTTAGTTAGGACAATGATAATTAGTTACATTTCGCTTTTATTACTGTCGGGAAATTTAGTTTGTCGTTCTTACATGCTCTGGCGATACATATATATATTTTTTTGTATTGGGATTAACTCGCATCTAATTTCAGAAAGGACATTTATAAGTTAATACGATTACCTAACAGTGATTGTAGAACTGAGATAGGATTGTTAAGATTTAGTTAAAAGATTAATACAAGGAAAAGAAAGAAATTATGAAGACCAGTGATTGTAAAAAGGAAATAGGATTGTCAGAAATTAAGTACAAAGAATTAATGCAAGAAAAAGAAGGAAATTATGAAAAGTATTGATTATAGAACTGAAATGGGGATTGTCAAAATTCTGTAATAAGATAAAAACTGAAAAAGAAAGAAAATATGAAAAGCAATGATTATAGAACTGAAATATGATTGTCAAAATTTAACAAAAAGAAAAATACACAGAAAAAGAAAGAAATTATGAAGGTAAGTGATTGTGGAACTGAAATAAGATTATCATCATTTATTAAAAAGATGAATACATAGAAAAAGAAGGAAACTATGAAGAAAAATTATCATGGAACTGAAACAAGCTTATCAAAAATTAGTACAATGGAACCTTGACTTACGAGTTTAATTCGTTCCGTGACCGAGCTCGTAACTCAATTTGCTCGTATATCAAATCAATTTTCCCCATTGAAATTAATTGAAATGCCATTAATCCGTTCCAGCCCCCAAAATACCACCCAATTTTTTGTTACGTATTTTTAAATAAGAAAAATGTATTTATAAATAACAAATATTGTATAAAAACATAATAAAAGAGAATGTAAAGCAAATCAGCATAAATGGCTCGTGCCTTCTCGCAGGTGATGCCCTCCGTCACGGTATCTCCCGCAAGCTCCTTCTCCCTCACCCACATCAATAGCAGATTCTCCATCTTTTCATGGACAGAGGTCCGGAGCTTAGAAATTATTTTAACGCCCTTGGCTGGTGTTATAGCCTTTATCGACTCCTGCTTCAATATGATACATATCGTAGAAGTACTGCGCTCGTATTGCCTCGCCAAGTCGATTACTCGCACACCTTGCTCATGTTTTTATATGATTTCACGCTTTATTTCGATGGACATCATCTTTTTCTTCTTTGCAC
>JAXIVD010000949.1:82500-109511 GCA_036785275.1 Cancer borealis | reverse complement strand
ATCATCTAGTTTCTTGTTTAGTACATCATCTACTTTCTTGTACAAGTCTTCAATAGCTGTTTGACAGCGAGCAACTGCACGTAAGATTGTAGTCATATCTGAAAAATTATAACATCGGAATACTTATCCATCAATGTGTGGCAAATCAGGAGAATGGACTCTAATAGATTAGGTAACTGCTGGAAAATAATGTATACTGTATGTATCAACTTTACAAAACGTTCCATAAACTATGACCTAAAAAAAAATATATATATATATATATATATATATATATATATATATATATATATATATATATATATATATATATATAAGTTTTTTTCATCATAAGCCTCCCTATCATAAAATGGAGGGGACCCATAGACATGAAAATGCAGCTGCAATAAATAAGTGTATATATATACGTATATATATATATATATATACGTATATATATATATATATATATATATATATATATATATATATATATATATATATATATATATATATATATATATATATATATATATATATATATATATATATATATATATATATATATATATATATATATATATATGTGTGTGTGTATATATATATATATATATATATATATATATATATATATATATATATATATATATATATATATATATATATATATATACACTGGTACCTTGAGTTACGAGTGCCCCAACATACAAGTTTTTTGAGACATGAGCCGTCACTCGATCGATTTTTTGCTTTGAATTGCGAGCCAAAATTTGAGGTACGAGTCAGCGTCAGGGCTGCGTTCACTAGACAATACTGCACATTACAGTAGCAAACCTACAGGAGCTTAGTGCAAACATATAAAAAATTATAATTTGTTACCATGAAATGCTTATTTATTATAATTAAATGAAATATTACAAACCTCTAATCTTGTCACCGAGCAATACGGAGCGTGCAGTATTGTCTTAGTGAACGCAGCCATACGCCCGCCCAGCATTCCCGTGCAAAATTCGTTCTCTGCTTGTGTTTACCTCGCCGCGTAAGGATCTCTGTTGTGCTCGCGTTCTGTGCTTTTGTGCATTTATTTTACCAAATTTCTTGTTTGTAACCATGGGTCCTAAGAAAGTGAGAGGAAAGGACAGCGGTGCAAAGAAGAAAAGGATGATGTTTATCGAAATAAAGCGTGAAATCATAGAAAAACACGAGCAAGGTGTGCGAGTAATCGACTTGGCGAGGCAATACGAGCGCAGTACTTCTACGATATGTACCATATTGAAGCAGAAGTCGATAAAGGCTATAACACCAGCCAAGGGGATTAAAATAATTTCTAAGCTCTGGACCTCTGTTCATGAAAAGATGGAGAATCTGCTATTGATGTGGGTGAGGGAGAAGGAGTTTGCGGGAGATACCGTGACGGAGGGTATCACCTGCGAGAAGGCATGAGCCATTTATGCTGATTTGCTTTACATTCTCTTTTATTATGGTTTTATATAATATTTGTTATTTATAAATACAATTTTCTTATTTAAAAACATGTAACAAAAAATTGGGTGGTATTTTGGGGGCTGGAACGGATTAATGGCATTTCAAGTAATTTCAATGGGGAAAATTGATTTGATATACGAGCAAATTGAGTTACAAGCTCGGTCACGGAACGAATTAAACTCGTAAGTCAAGGTTCCACTGTATATATATATATATATATATATATATATATATATATATATATATATATATATATATATATATATATATATATATATATGTATGTATGTATATATAACAAAATGTTTCACTGACGATGTTTAGTGAAAAAGCTAATATTTTTAATATCTCCCATGCACTCACAGACAAGGAACTATAATGCATTACCATTTGATTTCATAAGCGGATTACTAGCATCATCTAGATGTCGTCTTGTTTCTGAAGTTGAAGCAGCAGTCACATCTACATAAGTTGGTCTGCCACAATAGCGTTGGCACACTGAAGAGGTGGAATGCCACTCACATCAGGTGGTGGGGGCAGCTTTTTCTTTTTCTTGGGGATAAGCTCCACAGTACTGACAGTATCTCCCGAGTCTGAATCAGAGTCTGTAAAGCGCCTTTTCTCAACCCTGGAGAAAATGAAATAAGGATATCAAGTATTTATTGATCTCTAAAAATGTTTCCACTTTTTTTATTTTTGCATTTTAATTTATAAGTTCCTGGTCTTAAATGTTTTCTTTATCAAAGTAATATAACTACTGCAAATACTAAGGTACCTACATTAACAATAAATATATGTAATACATGAAGCCTGACATTTTCTTTGTTGATGCTAGAGGATATGGTAGACGGATTTTTAACTTAACAAATATTGTCTCAAATAATATTACATACCTCCTACAGCGACGTCCATATTCCCCTTCACTCTGAACATCCGAATACCTTTCTCCCCTCTGAGATGCTCTTTGTGCCTTGCTGAAGTCATCTAAAATAAACGAACAAATATATCACGAAGCTAGTACTGTACAGAATTAATTAACATAATTATACAAAATTAAGATTATCAGCATTAAATAACTAACATAAGAACTTAAATACTTCAACCAAAAAGAAATTAACATGACTTCCTAAATGTTTATTGCTACAAAATAGAAGGCCCTCATCTGTGCTAAATATTAACATTTTCTAATCACGTATGCAAAAAAAGGTGTCACAAAATGGATGTGAAACATAGATTTGCTAAATACTTACTATATATATATATATATATATATATATATATATATATATATATATATATATATATATATATATATATATATATATATATGCTATAAAAATGAGTTGTTTATTTATTTTTTTTTTTATATTAACATTGATCTCACTCTTCAACCCCAGTAAGGGTTAGGTTAGATAATTTAATTTGGTTTGGTTAGTTTATTAATTTTAAAATGCTCAGTTATCTTTTCTTTATTGCCAGTGAACTAAATAGGTAGTGCATTTGTGATGAAAACGGTTAGCAAATTCATTACAAGCATACCAAAACCTAAAAGAAAATGATAATCTCTTCATAAATTGTGAGAAGGGGAAAACAAGAAAATTTGGTAAAATTGCAGTTTTAAGCTAATACACTATTGGTTACTTTGGATGATTTCGCCTGTTATTGGCACAGTTGAGGTGGGCCTCCACTGGTTCCAGGGTACGCTGCTCCTGTCTTCCGTGGTGGTTTTAATTATTCTGAATCGAATTATTAGGAGCATTTCTAACCCCATACTGGCCAGTCAAAAAACATTTCTAAAATAGACCCCAAACCAACCCAACCTGCCCTGACCTAACCAGACCTAACCTAACCGAATTTAACTGGTGGATCCCAAGAAATCATTTCTGACTGGCCAATATGAAGTTAGAAATGTTCCTAATAATGAAATATGAACCATCAAGTTTATTTAAACCACCGATAGTGTATTGGCTGAAACTGCAATAATATTACTGAAACTTGGCTCACAGGTGGTTTATTTGCCAACTCCTTGGGAGTGCCATCCCTTGTACATAGACGAAAATTTACTTACCCTGTATAAATTTTCTTCATTCCTTTATGCTTGACGCCGTGGTGACATATCAGCAACTATAATAGTGAAGTAGCTTTCTGCAGCCAACAGGAAATAGCTTGTAGGAGTTGAAGCATGACTCACCTGGTGAGTCATACAGAAGACGCCTTTCCATTGCTGGAATTCCTCCCGAGATCTTACATTAGTTTGTAGTTTAATGCAGTCTTCTTCTTGATGAATTCCGACATTGTGAAAACCATCACTATCAAAATACAGACATTCAGAGCTCAACCACTCTTCTTCTTCTTCTTGGGAATTTGATGGGGCCGTGTAGGCTGTGGTGCCACAGCCTCTAGTGCCCCAAAAGTGCAGGTTGCAGATGAATGAGTGGATCAGATCCTGTTGAGTTGACCTGTCCTTTGGAGGAAGGTCCTGGTGTGTTTGAGTACTTTGAAGGCCAGGCCAGGATCTTGAGAGCCACCTAAGATGTCTGTTATTGTTGGTCTGCGGATGTGGAGAGACGACAGTGAGTGAAGGAGTGCCATGCGGTGGGAGTGGTGACGAGGACAGTGAAGTAGGAGGTGTTCTGGGGTGTCTGGTTGTGTAGGGCACCAAGGGCAGTGGGGGTCATCAGTCATGCCCAGCTTGTGTAGGTGGGAGTTTAGGCGGCTGTGTCCAATTCTGAGTCTGGTGACGGCAGTGTCAAGGGCACGGCTGGGGGAGTAGGTCCATCAGTGGTGTCGTATGTCTTGTCTAATGCGTCCAAGTGAGGTGTACTGTAGGGCGTTAGTCAGGTCTGTGTCCCAGTGTAGTCTACAGGCTGTGTGGAGGTTAGTCAATGAGTCAGTCTGGTCAGTGGGGAGGTGTATGGGGAAGGGGTGGGAGTGTGCTTCCGCTGCCGCTCTATCGGCCACTGTATTACCCATGATGCCGACGTGTGAGGGGACCCACTGAAGGTGGATGGAGAAGCCAGAAGAGGACAGTTGGAGAAGAAAGTGGTGAATGGTGAAGCAGAGGGAGTGGTGTGTTTTGGGGCAGTGGCGCCGGATGAGTTGGAGGGCTGAGAGGGAGTCTGAGAAGAGAGTGACTGAGCAAGGGGAGGTGAGTGTGGTGGCAAACCTGAGGCCCTCTCTGATGGCAAAGAGTTCTGCCGTCAGAATGGAGGCAGAGGCCGGAAGCCTCCAGGCAGTGGCAGTGTTACGTACTGGGACATACATAGCAGCTCCAACAGAGGGAGGTGTTGGGAGGCGGGAGCCATCAGTGTATATGTGGAGGAAGTTGTGGTAGTGAGTGTGCAGGAGGTTGTTGAAAATTATCCTGCCCTGCACCGGACAGTGTGCCTTTGACCATTGTGTGTCTGTGTGCAGTGTCAAGGATATTAAGGAGGAGAGGGGAAACCAAGGGCCCAAAGGGGAAGTCTTCTCGAGAGTGAGAAAGGAGGGGGGGGATCACCCGGAGGGAGGCAAAGAAGGAGAGGACTCTTTCTACAAATGGTGTGGGCTTGATATGGTAGGGGGCCAAGAAGTGGTGCTCTACTCTGTCGGAGGAGGAGGGAGTGGAGGGCGTGGCAGCTAGGTGAGGATGCAAGTTTGGTGTAGGTGCGGACAAGGAGGGTGGAGTGTCGGTGTGACAGTGAGGATAGGGAGGATTCTGCCTGAAGGGCTGTGACTGGGGAGGATCTGAAAGCTCCCAGGGCTATACGCATGGCTGTGTTTTGAATGACATCCAGTTTATGGAGAAGTGAAGGTGAGGCCGCTCCATAAACCTCACATCCGTAGTCTAAGCGACTCCGGATATAGGCACAATAGAAACAAAGGAGGTTATGCCTGTCCGCACCCCACTTGACCCCTGCCAGGGACTTCATTAAGTTTAGTCTTTTAAGACATGAGGTCACCAGGTAGTGTATGTGACGGCTCCAGGTTAGACGGGGGCCGTCCACTACTATACCTAGAAACTTATGTTGGGTTTTGAAGGGAATGGGTGAACCTTTGATGGTGACCACAGGTATGTTGGGTATTCGCCTTCTGGTGAAGCACAGAAGGCTAGACTTCTGGGCACTCACCGTTAGGCCCCAACGTGATGTCCAAGAGTCTATGGCATCAAGCCCACGTTGAAGGTTAAGTTGAGCCTCCTGGATAGTGGAAGCAGAGCAAAGGAGGGAAATGTCATCAGCATATAAGAGTGCATGTGTGCATGGAGAAGAGGGAAAGTCTGAAAGTAAGACATTGAAAAGGAGAGGACTGAGAGGAGAACCCTGTGGGACACCTCTGGTGACTGGGTAAGACCTAGAGTAGGAGTTACCTATCACCAGAGAGAAGGACCTGGAAGACAGGAAGGACTGAACCCAACTGAGTGGGGAACCATTGAGTCCCAGGCGGGAAAGTTTTTCAATAATGGCATTATGTGAAGAGGAGTCAAAAGCTCCTTTGAGATCAAGAAAAGCTACCAGAGTGAATTGCTTGTGGTTAAATCCTTCCTGAATGTGGTGCTCTAGCTGGAGCAGGGCATCCAGGGTGCCCCGGTGAGGACGGAAGCCAAACATGTTAGGGGGAAGAAGGTGTTTGTGTTCCAACCACCATGTTAGTCTGTCATGCACTATGTGTTCTAATACCTTACTGAAGTTAGAGAGTAGACTGATGGGCCTGTAGGAGGAAGCCTCGGACGGGTCCTTGCCAGGTTTGAGAATAGGAATTGTGATGGCATGACGCCACACAGAAGGGAATGTGCCAGACTGCCAGCTGGCGTTGAACACGTTCAGGAGGAGGAAGATCAGAGGATCTGGGAGGCGGCGAAGAAACTCATTCGGGACATTGTCCGGCCCCGTCGCCTTCCCAGCAGACAGTGCTTGTAAAGCTGATGAAAGCTCCTGGGGAGTTATAGCTGTGTTAATTGTGTGGCCGTCACCATCACCATCAAAATACAGACATTCAGAGCTCAACCACTCCATATTGGTTTGAATATTCCCTCGCAATTATTGTTGTTCTGTGAAGGAACTCCCGGCTCGCCGAATTGTCATACTCATATTTTATTACAGCCAATTTAGTGTTTTAAAAAAAGAGTATATATGGGTTCAGTTTATTGTTACCATATTATAGGTTATGGAATATGTAAAATATATATAAAAAAATTATTTTGTGGCTATCTGCTAAATTTTTACCAAGTTCTTTATTATTATTATTATCATTATTACTATTATTATTATTATTATTATTATTATTATTATTATTATTATTATTATTATTATTTATCAGGCATATCATACCATATGCAAATCATTGTCTCCATTAAGCTGTAATAGTTATCCTTGTAAAGATTTAAAGAATTCAGATTGTGCCTGCCTTCCTTTAAAATCTGATGCACTCATAATAAAAATAAATATATAGATAATGTGTAGGATGAGTGTGTATTGTAAACATTGAAAGGCCGTGCGCTGCTCAACGACAAGATTTGACTATTGTTTTTACGTGTGGCTCATTATAAACTGACACAATGATGTATGACAGTGACTGCAGCGTTTGCAAGAGGGAAGTAAAGAGAGGGACGAGTAGTATTGTTTTCACGTGTGGCTCATTATAAACTGACACAATGACGTGTGACAGTGACTGCAGCGTTTGCAACAGGGAAGTAAAGAGAGGGACGAGTAGTAGATGACTATCTTGCCAGAAATGCGGAGAATGGTTCCACGCGGTATGTTTAGGATCAGTGTATCAGAAAAATTACGCCGTCCTGAAACTAAAAAACGTCTGGTGGTTCTGTAACAAGTGTGAGCGAGAGATATCAGGAGATTGGGGTTTAGGAGAGAAAGCAGAAGATCCAGACTAGTATGGAAGAGAATGGGGGATGAAATTTAGCCGTAGGAAATGTAAAATCACGGAATTTAACACAGCGGAAGCAGGGCAGTGGGTGTTGGGAATAATGTCCTTGAAGTAGTGGAAAGATTTAGTTACCTAGGGATAGAAATAAGTAAAGAAGGTATTGGAGGCAATGAGCAGAGAAAATGTAATGAAAGTAAGGCAAGGAAAATGATGGGAATGATCGTAAGTGCAGGAAGCAGGGAAGTTAATAAGTATGAACATGGAAGATGTCTATGGAAAGGGATGGCGGTGCCACATTGTCTGTATGGATCTGAAATAACTAACTATAGAGCAGAGGATATAAGAAAACTTGAGGAGATACAGAACTCGATGGGGAGGTGGTGCCTAGGAGCCCCCAAGAGTACAGTCATAGAAGCGTTAAGAGGAGAAATGGGGTGGAGCTCATTTAAAGAGAGGATCGAAAAAGAGAAGCTTTGTTTTATGAAGAAAATAGAAAGAATGAATGAAGGTAGATGGACCAGCCAAGCATACAAAGCATGTAGAAACAATTCGCAATGGCAGAGAGAAGTAGAAAGATGAAAAGTTAGAGGAGGAATAGAAGCAGGATGGCAGAAAATGGGAGTCAAAGAGATAAAGAATAAAGTAGAAGAGAATGGCCACCAGGAATGGAGGAATGGAATGGAAGGAAAAAGCACGCTGAAATGGTACAAAGGCAAGGAAAGAATATGCAGAGAAGAGTGGTACCAGGGGGACTGGCCAGGTAAACTGCTATTTAAGGCAAGAAGTGGAACGCTAGAAGTAAGGGGCAGAAACAGAGACATAAATGAGCAACAATGCAGACTATGTGGAGAGGTGAAGGAAACAGTGGAACATTATATAATAGAGTGTGACATGTACAGGACACAAAGAAAAGAGTTGCACAGACAAATAGCAGGAATTATTGGAAGAGAAGAATGGCAGAAGAGAAAGGAGGGGGAAGATAGAGGAATTAGAACAGCATTGGGATTGACAGGAGACAAAGACAATGATAATTTGATAGTGAGCCACGTGAAAACATTTCTGGCCGAGAGCTGGCTATTAAGAAAAGGATATTTAAGGGAGTAAAAGAAGAAAGAAGAGCGACCTATGAAGCGATCAAAACCTATATACCCTTCCAGACTTCGTGAATATGCTACCCGGAATGGAGCCATGCAGTGTTTCTGGAGAAAAAATGCATTATACAATGTTTTCATTGTTTTACTAAACTTATATATTTTTTATGGGGGATATCAGTATAATTCTACCACTTCTGTCCTAATTCTGCAGTAAATGTAGTGGCTTGTAATGATGACTGGACTGATGTATGAATAACCCCATCGGGCCGAAATTCGATTATCATTCTCATTCCGGCGTTATAAAAAGTTACAGTTCAATATCGACCCAATATCACTTTAACACCAATGGGCCGATGTAAGAAATTTATTACGGATAGAAATCGGCACAACGCTTGGTTTCCGTCTTACCAACGTTCCACCTTGGGGCCGCCGTTTCCCGTTATCGGACCGATACTTCAATATTTGCTGGGAAAGTCCAGGGGCGAAGAGAGAATAAATGCATTAACTCCCTTTTATTTGATATCATTTTAATACACAATGAAAAATGCCTAGCTTACACACAGGAGATATGGCAGCTATGATGAGAAGAATAAATGGAGGAGTGAAAGTTGATGGTGACGAGATATGCATAAATTTTCAGGAGGGAGAGAAAGGGTGTATGAATGGAAGGTGATGAACAGAAGCAGAGAATGGTTAGAGTATGATGTGAAAAAATGAGATAGAACAACGAATGCGGGAGGAATCATGATAAGGGGACAGTGACCCGAGACAGAGACACTCAAATTAGACCAAGACTAGTGATGGGCGTTCCGGCTCTTTTCCGAGAACCGAGTCTTTCGTTCTCGTTCACTCAAAAGAGCCGGCTCTTCCGGCTCCCAAACGGCTCTTTCAGCTCTCAAATACTTTTTTTTAAGTAGTTCCACATATTCTGTTTATAGTCTTTATAATTTAGAAGAAATTTCTTAGGATAACTTTGCTAGTTAGCTTTCAATACCTATTGATTTAAGGAAAGGTGAAAAAGCTTTCAAAAAATGTTTAATTTAAACCAAATATTTTTTGTTATCATTAACCGTTGGCGACAGTAGGTTTACTGAGGCACATATGTGGACTTGCCTCGCCTATTATTTGACGGACAGACAGACAGACACACACACACACACACACACACACACACACACACACACACACACACACACACACACACACACACACACACAAACATATGATCTATTTTCTTTTTCATTTAATATTTATCTATCAGAGAGAGAGAAAGAGAGAGAAAGAGAGAGAGAGAGAGAGAGAGAGAGAGAGAGAGAGAGAGAGAGAGAGAGAGAGAGATAATTTTTCGTTCACACACACACACACACACACACACACACACACACACACACACACACACACACACACACACACACACACACACATACACACACACGGTCACACATACACACACACACACACACACACAAACATACTATCTATTTTCTTTCTTATTTAACATTTCTATATGAGAGAGAGAGAGAGAGAGAGAGAGAGAGAGAGAGAGAGAGAGAGAGAGAGAGAGAGAGAGAGAGAGAGAGAGAGACTCAGACAATTTTTCGTTCATGGTCACACACACACACACACACGGTCACACACACACACACACACACACACACACACACACACACACACACACACACACACACACACACACACATACTATCTATTTTCTTTCTTATTTAACATTTATATATCAGAGAGAGAGAGAGAGAGAGAGAGAGAGAGAGAGAGAGAGAGAGAGAGAGAGAGAGAGAGAGAGAGAGAGAGAGAGAGACTCAGACAATTTTTCGTTCATGGTCACACACACACACACACACGGTCACACACACACACACACACACACACACACACACACACACACACACACACACACACACACACACACACACATACTATCTATTTTCTTTCTTATTTAACATTTATATATCAGAGAGAGAGAGAGAGAGAGAGAGAGAGAGAGAGAGAGAGAGAGAGAGAGAGAGAGAGAGAGAGCGCGCGCGACGGTTGACTGTTACGTAACGTGAGTTTGAGGAGTGGTGCGGTACCCTACCACCCCGCAAATTATCAACGTAGTTAACTTGTCTTTTATCGCGTAAATATTAGTCGTACAGAAAAAATGCACTTATGCTAATTGATGTAATTTTAAAAGTTCTATCAAATCATGTAATTTAATTTAACTTTACGCCAAAAACTTTTTGTTTTTAATGTTTTCATTATTTATAAACTGTTTACATGTTCTGATGGTCCAAAAAATATATATATTTATTTCCTTATTTTAATTATTCGCAGATATTTTGACTTAAACTCCATAGTTTTCGTTTTTACAAAACGAAATGTTAAATACTAGTTTGACAAAAATTATGTTAAATAGTTATTATCTTACCTTCAAAAGGCCTTTCAACTGGTGTAGTCTGATTTTGAATAACGCTAATAGTTAAGAAAAAAAAATTTTCGATGGTCATTTATCATTGAGTTTCATTTTCAATAGAATGAAAAGAAAGCTTGTTTCATTTAACTTTCCTAATTACTCCTAATCATTTTACGTCAATTTCATAGTTTTCGAGTTATAAGGAAAAAACCTTAACGATTAGTTTGACAGAAAAAATGCACCTATAATCATTTAAATAATTTTAAAAGGCGTATCAGCTAGTGTAGTTATTTTTTTTATTTTACTCAGGTTATGAAAAAAAAAAATGTCCTTCATTATATAAAGAGTAATTTCATTTTTAAATGTTGCAACAAAAAGTTGGATTCCTATTCACTCTTTGTCTATTCGTAGTCATTGTACGTATACCTTATGGTTCTCGAGCTATAATGAGAAAATGAGTTTTGTGTTAAAAAATTAACTATGGAAAAAAATATACTTGATTTGTATGATATGTACACTATTTTGAGAAGAGTTCTATAATTTAATTTGACCTCTTAATATTATCAGATTGTCTTCATTTACCGATATGTTGTAGGGAATATTATAGTATACATTCTACATCATTGGCCTGCCATATACACCATATATTTTCTGAATTATTCATATATATGTGTTTTATGTGTTGAGTTACCCCTCTTTGCTAGAGGCCAAAGCACTTGTAAATACAGTTTTCTTTGTTAACTTGAAGGGGTAACTTAACAATTTTACTATATAATTTCTATGAATAGGCTTCATTCTCGTAAGTATTATTATTATTATCATTACTATAATTATTAACAATCGGTAATTTTTGCATTTTGTTAGAAAATTGCAAAAATATGGAAAAACTAGAAAAAAAAATTAACGGCTCTCAAAAAAATCCCAAACGGCTCTCGAGAAAGATCCGGCTCTTCTCGTTCACCTGGAAGAGCCGGCTCTATGAACCGACTCGTTCACAAAGCGCCCATCACTAACCAAGACCAAGACCATGACTTTGAGAAGTGAAAATGTGAATGTGGTTGTGAATTGTGAACCGTGGCAACTGTTTGTGTCCTCTATGAAAGTCATTATAATATAGTATACACTCCACGACCAGGCGGCCGGCCCTGTTCGTGTCTATGAATATTAGGTTATTAGGATACACCACGGCTAGGCAACTGTTTCACTGCCATCTAGACTACTCCAAGGTTCAGTGTTTAAAGGCCGGTAAGATATTTGTATTATTTTTAATAGTTCTTTAATCACTAACGAGTAACGAGCAGATACTTAAATGTCAAGACCACAGTATTATTTGGTAAAATTTTTCATCTACCAGAATGTACCTGGATATAAGTAACACTATTCATATAGATTTTGATCCATATCGAATAATGTTGACATTCATATCCGTCGTAAATGCATATATTGTAAGATATCGGCATCATCCCAAACAAGCCTCGGGACCTGTGGGAATGCGGGATTTCTGTTTGGGGAAGACGAAATACAGTGATTTACGCAAAAAGAACATTTGATATCTTCTATGTAAATCTGCATAGCTACAGACCTGCGGAGACCCCAACCTAACCTAAGCTGAAGTTACATAATAACCTCTTAGCTGGGACAAGCCCTCCCAGACCGCCCCAACCAAACCTAACCTTAACAGAACTCACGTAATAACGTTTTAGCTGGGGAGGGGGGGTCAAGTCTCCCCAGACATCACAACCAAACCTAATTTAAACAGAATTCACGTGATAATCTTTTAACTGGGGGACAAGCTCCCCCAGAACCCACCAACCTTACCTAACCTATCAACCTATCCTTAACCTTAACCTATATTGCCAAATAACAGAACCTCAAAGCAAACGAAACTTACCTTTATTGGTTAATCTGCATGACTACTACTCGTTCCCTTTCTTCCAACAAACTTGGGGATCACTTGTGAAAGTGGGGTTTTAGGGTGGGGGAAGCAAATATAGGCCATTTATGACACTACGTAAAAAATCTAAAGTGAAAAAGTTATTTTTGGGGGTAAAAAAAAAAACATTTACATCCAGAGATCTTTAATTCACAGTCAGCTGTCAGTAATTGGCACATGTGGTATGTGGTTCTTATTAATTTGCAGGTACGCAATGTGGGAAACCGTGATTAGTGTGGTGGCGTTTGTTGTCTTCGCCATCACTGTCATAATAACAGCATTTGGAATGGTGTACCGGAGGCGCAGTGGGCGAGCTACTACCACTGCCAACCTGAAGAACCAAACAGTGATTATCACTGGGGCATCTGCAGGTAAAATTGAGACTCACAATCATATCCTTGCAAATTGGCAGCAGACCTTTGATATACTGAGAAACATGTTACCAAATATATTTAATTCTACACTTGTTTATCAGAAACCTACAGGAACTATATTGTCATTAATATTCTATTACTATAGTACTGTCATTTCATAATGATAGTCCCATATCCTGTAGATAGTGCTGTAAAAGTCGTTTTGAAAGTAGTAGATTGGCTATAAGAAATGGACTAGAGATAATAAGCATATTTTGTACATAACTAAGTCTTGGAATTTGTTATCTTTGATATTTTTTATGTTTGCTCATTATTTCAATAGTTACCTATTGCAACAATATATGGAGACAATTAAGCATAGTACGAATACATAGAAAAAACTAAGTGATGAAGGAATAAAAGGATGCACAAATGAAGGGTGACTACCAATTTGAGTAATGTATAAGTGAAAGTAAAAAGTTAAAACATTTGAATCCTTAGGAAAGAAGACATGGTGTGAGGTTATGAGGGACCAATTAACTAGAGGATTTGACAAAAAAAAATTAATGACTGTGTTGCTTGGTGAGATGTTACTAAATGATTTCAGGTGACTCATATAAATCATGACAGTGATTTATCACTTTGCCTTTGTGTTCTTTGCATTTTAAGTTTCATGAAACAACATGGGTTTAATTGTGACAGGTATTGGGAAGGAAGCAGCAAGGGACTTCGCTTGCCGGGGAGCCAGAGTGATTATGGCCTGCAGGAACCTGAAGAAGGCTTCAAAAGTAGCAAGTAAGTTATTTGATAGATTTCAGCACTTTTCAGTAATAGTCTGTTAATTACTAATCATTAATTTTGTTAGTACATTGGTACATATTTTTCACATGTATACCATGAAAAACCTTCCCTGAAATGATATATTCAAGTGCCTATATTTTCTGCTAGGTGAGATTGAGGCTAGTACAGGGACCAAGTCTGTTGTGGTGATGGAGCTGGACACTTCCTCGCTGGCTTCTGTCAGGAGCTTTGCCTCCAAAATTCTTGCTGAGGAGCGCAGGTTTGTATTTACTCATCACTGAATTGTGTCACCTGTAGTTCTAGCTATAACATGGTTGTTGAAAAGAACTTGTTTTGTTGTTATTATTTCATAATATTTTTTAATTCTTGTTCAAATATTTAAAGAAATATGACAGTGAGAAAAATATCCATATTTTTCTTATCCCAGTCCTGAGACAATTGTTATCACCAACACATCAGTCACTTTTGGGTTAAAATTCAACCAACCAGAAGATTCAATTGACCGTAATATGAAGTTCCCCTTGGGGGCTGGATAAACAAGGTTCTTCTATTTTGTGTTACCATCACCTATAGACTTGAGTATTGAATTATGTGACAATATTCTGAACTACACGCAGGTTAGATGTGTTGGTATTGAATGCTGGTATTGGAGGGCCAGGAAAGAGAGTGCTAACTTCAGACAACCTTGAACTCACAATGGCGACTAATCACTTTGGGCATTTCCTTCTCGCCAACCTTCTTATGGGTAAGCTGATTTTTGTGTTAATTCATAATCTTATATGTTGCTGCTTAATGTAGTAATAATTAATGCTGTAATTTGAAACATTGTCATAACAGAAAAATAAACATTAGAAATCCTCATTATATGCTGCACTTGTATATTTGCAACAATTTCATAGGAGATATGCAACACATGAATATTATAATAAATTCCATCGTATAAGTCAATAAGGCATATAAGGATATCCAAATATTTTGGTTAAAAATCCAAATCTCAGATAATGTTTGACAGCTAAGCTAAATCAATTGGTTAAACATAGAACAAGCTTCTATTTTGACCATGTTTCTTTTGTCATTCAACTCAAGCTTCTGAATGCATTTTGTATAGATAGATTGTTCAGATAATTCAATTTGTATACCATTGTGTGGGATTGTAGCTGCTAATGTTATATGATTAAAGAGTGGAAGTGATGAGAACTGTAATTTTTGGAGGCTGAATAGATTTGAGGCCATACTTTTATGTTCTACAGGTTTATTGAAAGAAAGTCAGCCCAGCAGAGTGGTGGTGGTGGCTTCCATGATTCACTCACAACTCAAGACACTGGATATTGAGGTATTTAAGTCACAGAGAAGCAGTGGCTGATGGCAGAATTTTAGCCTCAATATCTCATTATTTCCATTAGGGAATCTTAATAATTTGCTGACATTCTCCATTTTCTTTTGTCTGGATCAGAATGCTGTTCAGTTCAGCGAATGGTGTTAAAATGATGAAACTATTTTTATCAATTTTTTTTATATAACCTACCTCGTAGGCCTCTTTCACACACGCGTTTTTTGCTGTCCGGTTTCTGCTGCTGTGGCGTGCGGCAGAAACCATGCCTCATTGCGGTTTCTGCCGCAGGCTCTTTCTCAACATCCGCGCTGGTGCCTCAGTCAAGTCAGTGCACCACTGTCTCATGATGATGGTGGACGTCAGAAAAAGAGTAGTAGTATATGTTCATTTGATGAACAAGGTAATAAAAAATAAATAAACACAGAAAATTCTGGATTCACCCCTTGGGCAGCAGTCACCTTCTCCCGGGTGCATTTTACACTCTATGAAGACCTGAAGGCTGACGATGCAATGTTCTTCAGTGGTGTGCTCTCCCTCCTAATGTTGACAGACAACTGACCACCTGATGACCCGCCACATGTGGGAAACACCAGATGTGTGAAGGTGCCCATAGCAACACATTACCACATGAATCATTTGCTGGCATTTCTGCCATTGCAGTCTTGCTGGCAAGACTGCAGGGTGTGGCTGCCACAATGGCAAAACTGCTGACCCAGCCTAGTGTGAATACTCCCATAAGAGTCAATAGAAAGCTAAACCGTGTGGCAGACACTGGACGGCAAAAGGCGCTCGTGTGAAAGAGGCCATATAGTAGTGTTTCACATGGCTAAGTTCCAAAATATTCAACCAAAAATTATTAAGTTGCATGAGTCTCAGACTATATGATATAGATCATGAGAAACCGGGTTATGTGAGCAAAAATAAAATACTGTGGCCCAAGCCATGATTTTACTAATGTGCTAGCACGGGTGTTAGTAACTAGCACCCAATGGCCTTAGAATCCAAAAGACAAGGTGCAGAAGGGTAGAGTAATGTCTCCCTGAACCCAAGCGTGCCTTGTCTTGGATACCTCCCTTTAAAGGAATAACAGCCTGATGGGTAGATAGATGGGCTATTTTATTTATTTATTTAGTGTTTCATGGGTCACATCATAGACCACTATATAGTAATCTATAGTCACATGTATCAAATGGTATGATTTGGAATAAAAAATTATCGCACTATTCAAGGCCTTAATGTATTTACTTTTGTTATAGTTGTATGAGAAAGCATTTCATATTTTATAAATTATTCTCTTTAACAGAATCTAAACTTTGCAAAAACAGGAAGTTACTGGTCACTACAAGCATACAGTCAATCAAAAGCCTGCAACATTCTTTTTGCCCGTTACTTGACAACCTTGCTGAAGGACTCTGGTGAGAAACCAATCAACATCACTTATTTGTGTCTTATTGTCTGTACATTATAATAGTTTTTTTAAGGGGTTGTAAGGTCTGTACCACATAACAATAGTAGTAAAAATGCAATGTATATAGTGTCATGATGTATTATATTTATTCTTGTGCATGATGGAAAGTTAATGGAGAGCAGTGGTGAATGCATGAATAATGACGTGGTCTTGACAATCCTTGGAGATTCTTATGCATCTGATATGGTGATCCTTGAATCATAATTGGTGTGGGAAGGGAGAGGCCATGAGTTAAACATGAAGTGGCAGAGATAAATCCTTTGATCCTGTTATGGACAAGACCCCAACCCTTGCCCCCTTCTGCGTGGGGACAAGGGTTGGGGTCTTGTCCATAACAGGATCAAAGGATATATCTCTGCCATTTCATGTTTAACACGCAGTGTTTGGATGGGGTGTACAGCTTGATGTACACTGAGGAGCAAAATGAGAGAAGTGTATGTGTGTGTGTTTGTATATATGCCTTGTTTTGGCTATACCCTTATAGGAGGATAATGTCCTGGTATATAGATAGACTATTTCTTAATTTATTTATTATTATATTTATATATTTATATATTTATTTATTTATGTATATATATTTTTTTTCATCTTCATTAGGGGTCGTTGTCAACAGCATGTGTCCAGGATTAACATCCACTGAAATTTTTGAGAAGTCAGGTGGTTTTGTATCCGGATACCTTTATAACTTCCTGGCTCCATTTATAGGCAAGGTACGTGTATTGTGTTATGTCTGTACTTAGATATGTGTGTATAATGCATGCATGTATATATCCTCTACTGCTACATTATGCAAGAGGTAAGAATGAAATTTAACATTGTCAAAAAGGCAGTATTCTTTTGCTTTAATTACACAATTTTTTTTAGATTAACACAATGGAATAGATTTTACATGTATTTACACAATATAGGAAAATTATATTTACATTAGGCAAAATTCAGAATAGTTGAACGCTCCAGGAGCACAATACTTACGTAAATTTGGAAGTCTGTATCGCTTTTGTTTTGTAAGTGATAGCAATTATATCATCATCACCATCATAACTATTTTTCCCACTTAGCATAAGATGGAGGATGTTCAAACTTGATTAGAATTTCAAACATTAATCATTGAAAAGCTAGGTTATATGTGAAGAGTACACTGTATTTTATGTACTATATATTTATATATTGCAGACAAGTGAGCAGGGGGCTCAAACTACAATCCATCTTGCAGTCTCTGAGGAGGCTGCCATCCTGACTGGCAACTTCTTTGAAAACTGTCAGGTGGGTGATGCCAACAGTCATGATGTAGTAGTAAGCAAATTGTACATTGTAAGTTACATTTTATAATAATTTTGGTTCTATACATGGCAATAATTGCTGGGTACTTGTGGCAGCCACGAGGGTTAACGATAAGCAGGATAGTGTAGAAAGAAAAATAGGAAGATAAATAGTCAGATTATAGCCACATTCTAACTTTCTTTATTTTAGATACCTCAGGGCAAAATAATAGAATTTCCACACGGGAGTACCAAAACAAACAGTACCCTCACCATGTAATAAGTGGCGTTTATTTGTTTCACATACAACCTGCTTCTTATATTAGCTTTAACAATGCTCCCTATTTACCCAACCGTCTAGTACCATATTTAAATTACGTGTCGTATTCCACCCTTGGTGACCTCTGGCAACTCATGGCAACCCTGTCTCCCTCAGCTGAGACCGTCATTCTTTCTTGAGACGCGCTACCGTGCGGACTCAGGTTTTCAACTGTGCTTTCTTTGTTACTGCCCAACTGTCTTTCGTTGTTGGCCATATGGCTGGGTTCCCTGACCTCCAGGAGGGTTTCCTGTCACCTTCTACTATGGTTAATGGTGACAAACGGGCCTCCCCTCCGCTGGGCCTTCAACCAGCTGACGCACGGAGGGAGGCTTGCCCACACGCCCGCTATGTTACCAGTCCTGGCTCCTCTCATGGCTCTTCCTCTCCACTTCACTCCACATCTTCAGGGAGTAGTGCAACACACTTCTCCAGGAGAGTCTGTGCTTCTTCTGGCTGCGGGAGAGTACTTGGAGGTGTAAAGAAAGATCCACATACAGTATGTATTCCCTGTCGTGGTGGTTGTTGTGATGTAAACAACAGGTGTCAGGAATGTGCTGATTGGAGCTCCAAGCTGATTCTCAGTGCCCTTAAATACCAGTGGACATTGCAGAAGAGGCGTGAGTATAAGGCTAGGAAGAAGGCCCCTCACACTTCAAGTCAGTCATATGGGGAGGTTAGGGTCGGGAACCATCCCCCCTCCTCCCCCACCTCTCGCGCCTCGGGATCAGCCTGTGGTTCGGTGGTGGGTTTGGTGGGCCCAGAGGATTCTGTGTCTCAGATTCCTGTGCCTTCTAAGGATTCTCCACCTGATATGTCTGCTTTCTTTAAAGGATTTGCGGCCTTCCTGGGTTTTCCTAAAGGGAGCCACAGTGTTTCACTCCCTACCATGTTATCAGAGATGGTGTCTAAGGAGGTAGAGAATAGATTAGCTCCTAATCCTGTCTCTCTTTCAGCTCCCTCCTTACCCTCGGTTCACGGTATGGTGCAGTCCATTACCAACCCCCCTCCCGGCCCCAGCGCAAGGCAGAGTGTGCAGTCACTCCAAGCTGGTGTGCCGGTGGGAGGTAACCAGGGGCAGAAGAGGCATAGGGATGGTGTAGGTTTAGATCAGGCACCATTTGATCCTCATTCCATGGGTAAGCGATCTAGACCACCCAAGGATGTTCAGTGGAGGATCAAGTGGTCACGTCCTGTGGTGGGGAGAGATCTGGCTCCACCACGTCCAGAATCTCCCTCAGGATGTGACCAGGGCTGGGACAGGTGTGTGTCTTCTGTACACCACTCCCGCCCACTGACCCGGGGGGAGGGTCAGGCTGTGTGTTACCAGGGCACTTTGACTGAGGACTCGGTCAAGCCCACACAGCCAGAGGGGGGTGTTACACAGGCAAGGCCTAAATCCCCCCCCTCGGTCCACAAGGCACACAGGAGCTCGAGGTCTGTCAGCCCCCTCCTCACATGCCTTCTACCACCAGGATCAGATCCATTTGGCTATTACACGTCCTCAAGTTACGCCACCTGGATCTTGGGTTGGGTCCATGAGGGATCCTGATCCACCATTCCCACCTTCTGGATCCCTGGGTCCAGCACAGGATGACCTTGAGGATCCGTGGGATGAGATTTCGGAGGACGATTCTGGCACGCGGTCCAGGGACCATGATGCAGTTCCTCCTCCACCATTTCAATCCATGATGGCTTACATTGCCCACTGCTTTCCGGAGGCGCTGGGATATGCGGAAGCGGCTCACCGACCTGCCCCGCCTGGGGAGGTCAGGCCTGAAGTGGAGAAACATATCCGTCTTACCAGGGCCCAGCCTATGGATTTCTCGTTGGATTCTGCTATCAAGGCTCTTCTCCTGGCTACTGGAGGATCCAGACCATCTCTTGCCCGCTACCCATCCAACAGATACAGGAGGATCTACTCCTTTAGTGGTCATGAGTCAGCCAAGCTGAACACCGACTTGGCTCTTGTTCTCACCACTAAGGGGAAAGAACCTCAAATGTTGGTTCAATATGCTGATATGACCCGCCTCGAAGGTGTTCTCGCCCGTCAACATGAGGCACAGAAATTTCTGTTTTGGGGTGTGGGAGCATTCTACCGGCTCCTTTCTTCCCTACAGCCTGGACAAGAGGACAAGCTTCTAGCTGATCAACTCTTTCGGAGTATTCAGTTTGCCATGGTGGACACTGCCAAAGATTCAGCATTTGCCTTGACCAATGTAAAGGCCATGAGACGGGAGGCGATCCTGTCCCGCCTCCCACCGGTATTTAAGTCTGCGACCAAGGTGGACTTAAGGAAATCTGCGATTGACTTAGCATTCCTT
The DNA here is from genome assembly GCA_036785275.1 of Cancer borealis. Taxonomy (NCBI): domain Eukaryota; kingdom Metazoa; phylum Arthropoda; class Malacostraca; order Decapoda; family Cancridae; genus Cancer; species Cancer borealis. The sequence goes on along the minus strand of JAXIVD010000949.1, from coordinate 88,891 downwards.
TTTGAAGAGGCTAGAGTTCAGGAAGCCCTTTGGGTTGCAGACAAAGCAGTCTCCATCTTCTTCCAGCAAGCAGCAGCTTGGGCACTGGTGAAGCCTCGTCCTACTTCGGGCACCCCATTGGTGGATCGTGCTTCTCGCACTAATCCTGTGGCTGCCTCTCATCGACCCTCGACCTCGTCTGGTTGCACGGTCTCCTTTTCCCAGCCAAGAGTGCCCCAACGGCAGAAACCTGCTCCCAGACTCCCTTCTTCCCGCCCAAGAACATTGGGCAAGTTTTTTTCGGAAGTAGACCCTCGCCCGTCCCGGATCCCCATTGGAGGTTGCCTTGCCAACAATCTAGAAGACTGGATCACAATTGGAGCAGAGGCTTGGGTACTAGCCATCCTCTGCGAAGGTTACAGGATTCCTTTCACGACTCCTCCACCAGTCACCTCCCATCCAATTGGATTTCGGTCTTACTCCCTGGGATCCGAGAAGGCCGAGGTATTAGATCATGAGGTTCGGCTTCTCTTAGATAAAGGGGCATTAGAGGAGGCCCCAGCATCTCCGGGATTTTACAGCCACCTTTTTGTTGTGACAAAGGCCACTGGAGGCTTCCGCCCGATTCTCGACCTGTCCTCTCTCAATCGCTACGTCATCACCGCTCGATTCCGGATGGAAACTGTAAGAACGGTCATGTCTGCGATTCGCAGTTACGACTGGATGGCGGCCATCGATCTCAAGGACACCTACCTCCAAATTCCGGTCCATCCAGACAGCCGAAAGTTCCTTCGCTTCATTTGGAAAGGCCTACACTACCAGCTCAAGGTCCTTTGCTTCGACCTATCCACTGCCCCACAAGTTTTCACTCGGATGATGAGTCCAGTTTCAGCGGCTTCCCATCGGCGGGGGATTCGTCTCCTTCGTTATTTAGACGACTGGCTACTGTTGGCCCACTCCGAACGGGAGGCTCTCGATGCAACCGAGTTCCTTCTCAACCTGTGTGCCTCCCTGGGTATTTAGGTAAACTGGGGAAAGTCCCATCTTACCCCATCCCAGTCGATGATCCATCTGGGGATGGAGATTCAATCAACGATTTTGAAGGTTTTCCCGACACAGGAACACCTGGAGAACCTTCACCGCCAGATCGAGTCCTTCCTCAGTGTTCAATCTCCACCAGCAAGGGCTTGGTTGATCCTGTTGGGTCACATGGCCTCCCTCATCCATCTAATTCCGGGGGCCAGACGACGAATGAGAGGCCTACAATTACATCTTTCCCGATCTTGGAACCGTCAGTTCCATCCAGACGACTTTCCAGTTCCTTGGGACAGCATGCTTCTGGAGCATCTCCAGTGGTGGTTGTCGGATCCCGGCCTACGGGTGGGACAGTCACTATAATTGGCTTCCCCAGATGTGTGCTTGTACTCGGACGCCTCGACCCTAGGTTGGGGGGCGTCTGTTCTTCAAGCCTCAGTGAGTGGTCTGTGGACCCCACAGGAGCGGTCCCTTCATATCAATCTCTTGGAACTCAGAGCCATTCGTCTCAGCCTATCCCACTTCACGGAGGAATTTCGCGGGAAAGCGGTTGCAGTCTTCTCAGACAATGCCACGGCCCTGTCATACTTGGCCAAGGAAGACGGGACTCGTTCAGGGATTCTCAATGCGGAGGCTCGGTTAGTTCTGCAGCGGGCGGAAGATCATGCCGTTCAGATCATTCCTGGCGGATTGCCTCAGCAGACGAGACCAGGTCATCTCTACAGAGTGGACTCTCCATCAGGACATCTGCAGTCGACTGTGGAGGACCTGGAGTTATCCCACAGTGGACCTTTTTGCCACGAGGCTCAATTTCCGGCTGCCGAACTTTGTCTCACCGTTTCGAGACCCCATGGCGATCGCCACGGACGCATTCCTTTACAATTGAGATTGCCAGGATTTGTACGCTTTTCCTCCCTTTTCATTGATCAGGAAGGTTCTCAACAAGTTGAGGACGGCACACCGCGTCACCCTCATCCTGATTGCCCTATTCTGACCTCAGAGGGAATGATTTCCGGATCTCGTCCAGGCCTCGGTAGACTCCCTCAGACGCCTTCCACATCGCAGAGACCTCCTCCATCAGCCACACGTCCACAGGTACCATCAGGCTTTCCCCATGCTACAGTTAACCGCGTGGAAACTGTCCAGCGAATCCTCCGTCACCAAAGCTATTCCTCTTGTGTTACGGAATTCCTGGCAAGATCTAAATGGCCTTCCACTCTTATGAATTACCAGCATAATTGGAAAAAATTCCGGGAGTGGTGCAAAAGGGAGGGCCACACTGTTTCTAACCCCTCCAGCCAAAAGTTTGCTGACTTTTTAGTTTTTCTGAGGCAGGAGAGCAAGCTATCTGTCTCAGCCATTAAAGGGTCCAAGGCTATGCTCAATAGCGTGTTTGCCCTTAAAGGATTTGACCTCTCCTCGGATCCAGTTCTCTGGGAGGTGATTAGAACTTGTTCAAGGCAAGTACGCCGGCCACCTTGCAGACCTCCATCGTGGAATGTGGACGTGGTCCTTAGAGCCTTGACACGTCCGCCTTTTGAGCCTTTGGAACGGTCTACCTTCCGGGATTTGTCTAGGAAGACACTTTTCCTGGTGGCCCTGGCTACAGCCAAGAGGGTGGGTGAGCTCCGTGCCCTGTCTATGGTCACAGCTACACAGGGAGAGGCTCTCATTCTGTCCTACCTTCCTGAGTTTGTGGCCAAGACGGAAACCGGCCTTAACCCCATCACTCGGGAGTTCCGTCTTCGCAGTCTCTCTTCTATTGTGGGACATGAGGATGAGGAACGTCTACTTTGTCCAGTGAGGACAATGAATTGTTACCTGCGGCTCACGTCTTCCTCTCCTCGGCCTAGGAATCTTTTTGTCTCTGTACGTCTAAGGCGGCAATCTCCTTTTTTCTACGGGATACAGTTAAGACAGCACACCAGTCTTTTCCTGAAGATCTCTGTCCCTTGTTCAAGGTCCGGGCCCACGACATCAGGGGTATTGCCACATCTATGCTCCTATGGAAGAACAGCTCAATTGCCTCCAATCTAGAAGCAGCCTGCTGGAGGACTCAGTCAGTATTTGTGGACTACTACCTCTGGGACATTCAGAGGCAAGAAGGAGATGTCTTTGCCCTAGGTCCAGTGGTCGCTGCTGGGAACTTGGTGGGCTAACCCCCCATCACCATAATCCTTCAAGGCAGCAAGTGCCTTATCTTTGGGATTGCATTAGTTGGCGTCATTGGAGGAGTCATAAGTTTGCCCTCCTCTCAGGACATGCGCTTGGACGCCGGATGGGATTACAAGGAAAACTCCCGAGGGAAGTTACCCGGGTTAATTCCTTATGCACTGATCACTTTCACTGGTTCCTACCTGGGCATGGTTCAGGACCAGTGGTGGCCACAGGGTTTTAGTGGCCTGTTGTTAGACAGGGTGCTCACTTCCTCTTATACCTGCACTGAAGGTTCAACAAGGACACCCTGCCGGAGATCAAGAGTCCTCACCGGAAGCTTGGGCGCAATCTCCTTGACCTCACATGTCTCGGGATCCTAAATTTAGGTGAGACTAAGCTGAGTTTATAATGTGGACCATTCACCCTTTGTCGTATTCCATACCTGTGGCGAGACCCACCTCCTTTAATGTGGGAATCTGCTAATATAAGAAGCAGGTTGTATGTGAAATAAATGACGTTTTCAAACATAAAATGTATTTTTTCACTTACCTGCTTCTTATATATATAACCCGCCCATCCTCCCCGCTACTTACCATTGCTTCAAGAAAGAATGGCGGTCTCAGCTGAGGGAGACAGGGTTGCCATGAGTTGCCAGAGGTCGCCAAGGGTGGAATACGACACGTACCGTATTTTACGGCTTACAAGACGCTGCATCTTGGAAGACGCACCCTAATATTGGAGAGAAATTTTGAGGAAAAAAAAAAAGTCATTCTCACACAAAAACAGCTTCACCATATCCATGAATTTATGTAACCTTTTCTTAAGGCCTCTTCTAATTGTTCCCAATAATCTACTCCGGATTCTGCTCTGAATCCGAATCTGTTTTGGATTAATTGGGTGCAAATAGAACAGCAGAATCTGTTTTGGATTTGCTGGATGAAAACAATAATAATGAGAGGCCAGTCGCTGCCCAGCTGTCACACTAGTCACTTGATCACTTCTCTGAGGAAGTGTTGAGAGTTACAACTTTCATTTTCTGATGCATTTAGGTGACAGCGGCACCCCTAATTATCGCCAACCTGCTTATTGTACAATAAAAAACTTTATAATATATAACTAAATGTGTTATTGAAAACACAATTAGATTCTTGAAAAGTAGATTCAAGTCTGATGAACCTCCAGGTTAACCTTAACAATGTTACACCTATTATTTCTTTACAAATACTGCTCCATCTATTTATTATAAATATACTATACATAGTGTACTCAACATATCTGTGAAGGTTTCTGGCGGTGCTCACCATTATTTACCTCGCAAAACTTCTTTGAAATTATGATAGGTTATGTTAGGTTGGTTAGGTTATGTCAAGTTATGGTTATGTTAAAGTTGTTAGGTTACGGTTATGTTATGGTTAGGTTAAATTAGGTTCAGTCAGATTCGATTATATAAGATTACATTTTATCACCCAGAAGTTAGGGTTCGCAAATTAGTTTTTTTTGAGGTTTGGGTATTAAAATGTAAAAATCTTATGTAACCGAACCTAACTGAACATAACCATAACATAACCGCAAACTAACCTAACAACCTTAACCTAACCATAACTTAACCTAACTTAACCAACATAACATAACTTCAAAGACGTTTTACGAAGTAAGTAATGGTGAGCACCGTCTGAAACCTTCACAGATGTGTTGAGTACACTATGTATAGTATGTAAGACTTCATGTATATAATAAAGAGGTGGAGCAGTAGTTGTAAAGAAATACCCCTTATTTTTATATATGTCTAATCTGTAGCGCCGATAGGCTTTCCCTGGTTAGGTTAGATTTGGGTAAAACTTCACTTTTACACCCAGCCAAAAAAAACTTACATTTCCACGTCCTCATGTTTATTGGGAGAAGATGGGGAATGGGGATATCTTATTAACTATTTATTTGGGACGGTAATGAGTGTCAGAATCGTTTGTGTATATCAATGTAAAACTCCCGAGTAGAGCTTCCCCTTAACCAAAATAAACTTTGGGGATATCTTATTTAACTATTCATATGCTACGGTTATACATATTTTTGTACCTACACTAACATTTATGCAGAATTTTTGTACCATCATTTAATCTCTTTCACATACAAGTAAGTTGTTTTCTTGGGAGTATATATCAAAATTCAAAGAAAATAAATAATCCGGTTAGAGGCTGCTATTATATCTCCTTCGTTTCTAGTATTCATCACCATTATTATATAATTTTAAGGCTACAGTAGTATTTCTGAAACGTTTCTCTACCACTTAATATCTTTCTCGTATATATACACTGTTTTTATTGGAGATATATATTAATAATAAATTCCGAGAAGAGGCTGCTGTTATATATCTCCTTTGTTTCTGGTATTCATCACCACTAATATACAATTCTGTGCCTATAGTAACATTTCTACAACTTTTCTCTACCGCTTACTATCTTCCTCGTATATATACACTGTTTTATTGGAGGTATATATCAATATTAACTTCTGAGAAGAGGCTGGGTCAGGCTGGTGCAAAAAACCCGCGAACGAGTGTCATCTGCCATAACCCACCTCCCAAATCAGATTCGACGGATTCAGGAATCTGTTACAGATCACGGGTTAAGATGGTAAATAGAACACGATTTCGCGGCTAAGCCCCGCCCAGAGCGGCCAAGCCCCGCCCAGATTCAGTGATCTGAAACGGATTCACGCAAATAGAAGAGGCCTTTAAACTATCTATTGTCTCAGCACTCACCACAAGTTTGCTGGAGCACTCACCACAAATGTACAACTAGGTAATTACAACTACCGTTGGTTGGGGATTTGTTGGGGCCGCGTAGGCTGTGGTACCACAACAGTCCCCGACATAAGAGTTTGTTTACGTTCATCATTCGTCCGATCTTGTCCGTATGGCGATATTAGTTGGTGGTTAGTAAATATACTATACATCTTTCATTATCCAAGGGTGGTTTTATTTTCATAAAAGTGAATTAAAATTTTTTTTAAATATTAAAGTCAAAGAAATTTCATTCATTGTCAAACATCACGAACTCATCACTGCTGGATGGGGCTTGTGGCTTGGCTCCAGGAAGGTTTATAGTATTGGAAATACTTGTAACAAGTAAGTACTGATGTTATATCATATAAAAGGCTGAATTGAATAGTTACTTAAGTTATCCTCATAATGTAATGACATCATACAAATCCACGTCCCTAT